>APFE031155519.1:0-14131 GCA_000404065.3 Pinus taeda | reverse complement strand
GTTGGCCATGCTCGTCCCGGGAGGCATATGTGAACAATTCCCCTTCTGCTCTCGAAGTTCTTGGAGCTGTATGGGTTGTTGTGGTGTGGCTCTCGGGCTCGTCCTGGTCCGCTTGTGCCCCCCCAGATGATCCCAGCGGCAGGTTTTATTTCCGTGTGAAAGGTGGGTTGGCAATCAAGTTGTGTTTTCAGGTTCGCCTGAACGATGGCCTTGGGTCGTTTGTAGCGTGGCCGATTCTCATCTTCTATCCATCCCCACTCGGTAGCGCATGAGCGGTAATGTTGGCCATGCTCATCCCGGGAGGCATATGTGAAGAACTCCCCTTCTGCTCTCCAATATGTATGGGTTGTTGTGGTGTGGCTCCCTGGCTTGTATTGCTCCCCTCATGCCCCTCTAGATGATACCAGTGACAGGTTTTCTTTCTGTGTGAAAGGTGGGTTGGAAATCGAGTTGTGTTTTCATGTTCGCCTGAACGATGGCCTTGGGTCATTTTTAGGGTGGTCGATTTTCATCTTCTCTCCATCCCCACTCGGTAGCGCATGAGCGGTAATGTTGGCCATGCTTGTCTCGGGAGGCATATGTGAACTGTTACACAGTAATTTGTCACCGTTGGTCACCATCCCTGTTACCCTTGTTTTCGTACATTGGAGGACACATTTCGGGACCTGTGACCAGTGACATAACCTAAAAACACTTGCATTATTTTCCCCTGAGTATGTACTTCATGTTCCCTAAAGACACCTTTCGCAAATTATCCCTAAAAAGTGCCCTTTTTCCATTGGCGCAGGTACACAGTGTCTTACCCGCGCCAATGACTCAGATCCTCAAAAAGGGGCGCGCCCATTGGCGCTCTGTCCTAGAGCAACACCCGCGCCACCTAAATTTGGTAATGATTTTTGGCCAATGCGCACCCATATGTTTTTTCCTCTCTTGTCATGAAGTTCTTTGAGGGAAAAATCATCAAGATAGAGGTCGAGAGTCATTTTTTATCCATGACAACTATGCTGAGTAGCTTTTCAGGGATAATGCCAATCCACAATGGGTGTCCTGGTACAATGTATCTTCCTCCCTTCTCCATCTATAAATGGTTGTCCTCATGCATTAAACAAGCGAGTTTTACTAGAGTCTTTGTGAGTGCTGAAGTAATGCTAGAGTGATAGTAAGAATTGTGAAGCATAGGGAGGTTATGCTGCCGGAATTCTGAGAGAGGGAAGGTCTTTTGCAAGGCATATTTAGCTGCTCGCCCAGTCAGAGAATAGGTTCAACATCAGAACCTTGGTTGTATCTTTCTCTGCTTTTACTCATTAATAGACGACTATCATTATGGTTCCACTCATGTGTCTTTATAATGATGATTGAGTTATATATTTTCTGACTGATATATAGTTGCATCTATTGGATTTTATGCTTGTATTTGTGTCGTTCTTTGCATGTCCAGGTGTTCGTTCACGAGGATCGTGGGGATTGTGACCAGCCGGAGCAAAGGAACGGGAGCGACGATTCTTCTACAAGTACTAGCATTGGAATCCAGGTAGGCCATCATCTTCGATCTTTGATTTGCAATTAGGAACCTGCGTGTTAGCATTGTGTGATTGTTGCTAGACCCATGTTAGGCTAGTGGGATCGCCTCTGTCCGCAGAGGGGATTTATCTGTTCAACACTCGGCCTACAAAAAATTCCTCGGTCTGCTCACTGGTGGTTTGGCTTGTTGGCACCTGCAAATGTTTAATAAATGCTATTGGTGCTTGGTCTACCAAGCCCCACCCCTAACATGTTGGTTAGTAGATGTGTGTGAAGGCGTTTGCATATATAAGATTGGAGGTTGGCGGGTCGAAACCCTCGCCTGACACTCCCATTGTTTTATATTGGACATACATAGATATTCGCATTATATGATAAGTTTTCAGGCTATATAACTCCATTTGTCGTTGCTTGCTATATGGTTCGGTTGGTTCATATATGGTGTATGGTTAACACTTCTCGTTGCATGTGGGATATTCCTAAAATAACTAAGGGGTCCGACAGTCTTGGGGTTGACCTCGACCGTCGGCCTTTTTTTTTGGTGACTCCAATGGTACACCATAAATACAACATAATCACCTATGTTAATAAGACCTATGGTAGCTCACCCACAAAGCTAATTCTGATGAAAACTTAGCCATTCCGGGAGGTTAGGGGTTCAATCCTACTTGATCCCCAAAATTTTGGAAATAAGGCCCCATTGGGCAAAATCCGTGGCATCCACGTTGCCACATGTCAGCACCAAATTGGCCCATATCTACTAATCACATCGCGACATGTCGCCTCCTCTGATGATGTCATCGAGGACAAGTGGTGTATTCCCAGGACGACACGTGTCCTGCTGACATCACCCTGTTGACTGTTGACCTTTGATTTTTGGACTTTTTGCCCTAATTTTCCATAAAATTTGACTGGTTCTAACTTCTTCATCAAGACTCAAACTTACGTGTCATTCACACCATTGGAATTGTATTCATGAGAACTTTGACTTGATTCTACTTTCATCTGCAGTTGAAGACTTTGATCTGGAGGCAAAACTAGATCCATTTTGGATCAATCCTCCCCACTAGAAGCTTTTGTACCACCAAAAGTTGGTTTTAGCTATTGAGTAAGTGAAGATAAGATTCCTTCGCTTTTCCAATCTCTATCCATCATTTTTTACTTGGATTTGTACCTTTGAGTCCAACTCGAAGATACTCAACATTTCCCCATTGTGAAGTCCTTATCCTCCTGTCAAGAATTGTATCCTCCTATAGCTCATTGAGATACTTGGGCAAAATATCTTCAATGGAAAGTAGTTGACCTTGCTCTTTGGGATATTCAATCAATGAAGGTTCATACAATCGCAAGTTTTCAACATTTACGACGGAATAGATCTGCATATAAGCTATTAGATCTAGGCGGAAAGCATTTTCACTAATTTTGTCAAGTATTTTGAAAGGACCATATCTAACTGGTTTCAACTTTTAACCTCCCCCTTCTAGTCTTTCTTTGTTGATGTACAACTAGACTTTATCACCAGCTTGAAAACTATGCTCAACTCGATGTTTTTCATGCCACACTTTATACTTTGCTTGGATTCTTTCCAGTTGTTCCTGTACTACCTGGTGAATTTTCTGGATTTGTTCAATAAAGTTGGTTGCTTTGTCCACATCACTATGTCCATCAACTGCTATGTCTTTACCAAAGACAAAATCCAAGGGATACTTTGGTATAAAACGAAAACAAGTCTCAAAAGGAGATCTTTGAGTAGAAGAATGTTTTGCATGGTTGTAAGCATGTTGCACATAACACAACTGCTCATCCCAAAGTTTGGGATTCTTGCTGCAATATCCTTAAAGAAACTGTATCACTGTCTTGTTGACCACTTCTATTTGACCATCTGTTTGTGGATGAAATGTTGCACTCTTCTTTAACTTTGTGTCCATTAACTCCCATAGACTTGACCAAAATTTCCCGACAAATCGAGAATCTCAATCGAATACAATAGAAGTGGGTAACCCAAAATGAACCCATACATTTTGAAAGAACAACTTTGCAGTTTGTTCAAATGTGACATGTTTATTACATGGTGTCAAAATACACATCCTACTGAACATATCCACAACTACATACAAATAATCATGACTCTTTCTAGACTTTGGCAATCCCCCAACAATATCCATGGAAACACTTTCCCAAGGACGAGAAGGAATTAGAAGTGGAGTATGCAAGCCTAATTTTCTATTACTTAGCTTGCTTGTAGCACACATAGTACATTCTTTAATATATCTAGAAACTGTCTCATTCATTCGTAGCCAATAGCAAGATCTTTGTAATTGTGCAACTGTTTTACTTACACCAAAATAACCTGATATGAGAGAAGTATGTGCTTCTCGAATTATATTAACTCTTTTAGTTTATGGAATGCATATCCTTCCCAAATGATATAAGAGTTTTTCCTTTATGAAATAATCCAATTCTTTTACTTGCTTACCATGACTTAAAGTTGCATATACATCCTTAAAATTTGTGTCTTGAGCGTATTGTTCAATGTAAATTTCATGAATTATTGAATTATGCTTAAGTATTGTGGATGCATTTATAATTGGTCTTGATAACATGTTTGCAACCTTATTATGTATGCCCTTCTTATATTTGATAACAAGATGAAATCGTTGTAAAAAAACCATCCACCGATAGTGTCTTGATTGTTGAAATTTAGTTTGTGAGTGTAAATATTGTAGTGGTTGATGATCTGTGTGTATGATTGTTTCTTTACCCATTATGTAATGTTTCCACTTTTTAACACTCTGAACTAATGCATATAATTCTTTTCCATATGTAGGATAGTTGACTACTGCTGATGTGAATGTCTCATAATGAAAGCATATAGGCTTTCTGTGTTGCTTCAACTCTTCCCCCATAGCATATTCACTTGCATCTGTCTCGATCTCAAATGTATGCTGAAGATCTGGAAGTGCTAGTACTGGCGTTGAACTGGTCATTTCTTTCAATGTGTTGAAGGCTTTCTGTTGTTTGCCTCCCCACTAAAACACTTGTTTCACACTTGTCAAAGCATGTAAAGGAGTTGCAATCAAAGAAAAGTTAGCAATAAACTTTCTCCAATATTGTGTTACCCCTAAGAAACTTCTAACTTATGTAGTAGTATTAGTCTTAGGCAAATTTACAATGACTTCGACCTTAGAGGGATCTATCTTCAATTCACCACCCCCTATAGTATAACCCAAATAATTCAAAGATGTTCTGCCAAATTCACATTTTGACAGTTTTACATAGAGATTTTCTCTTTTCAAAACATCTAAAATCTGCTTTACATGCTTTGCATGTTCATCCCATGTTCTACTGAAAACAAAAATATCATCTAAACAAACTATTACAAAATCATCAATGAATGGTCTAAATACATCATTCATGACTCGCATGAATGTAGCTGGAGCATTAATTAAGCCAAAAGGAATAACCATCCATTCATAGAGTCCTTGCTTTGTTTTGAAAGCAGACTTCCTGACATCCTGTTTTGCAACTGTAATTTGATGGTAGCCGCTTCGCAAGTCCAATTTAGAGAAATAAATTGCATCTTTTAACTGATCTAACAAATCATCAATACGTGGAAGACGATAACGATTCTTTATTGTGATTTTATTTAATGCTCTAAAATCAATGCACATTCTCCATGAACCACCTTTCTTCGCACTAACACAATAGGTGATCCACACAGTGATGTGGTTGGTCGAATAAACCCTTGATCAAGAAACTCTTGTACCTTCTTCTTTATCTCTGCATTCTCTAGAGCCAATAACCTGTACATTCCAATGTTAGGTAGTGGAGCATCTTGCTACAAATAAATCTCATGTTCTATCTCTCACTTGGGTGGAAGCCCTTTAGGCTCTTCAAACAGAATATCATAATCGAAAACAAATTTAACTAGATCTGCTTTCTATTTAGGATTACAGCCTTGGAAAGCATTGGATTTATCAATATCCTTTGCTTTTACAATCATAAGTAAAAATTGTTTGCTCTAATCTACAATCCTTTTCATCTGTCCTGAATTTATGAGAGAGAAATTATCTTTGATTTTATGATCCCTTACAATATATTCAATTCCATCCTTAGTGAGTTGATACTTATTTTCAGTTCAATAGAAGATAGCATTCCTATCGTACAAGTATGGAATTCCTAATACAATTCCACATATGTCCAATGGGACTATGTCTAACTCAACCTTATCTACAAACTTTGACCCAATAGAAAAACGGAATTTACATTGTTTTGTAACTTGTAGCTTAGTTTTTTCACACACCCAACCTAATGGATATGGTTTATTATGAGGTTTTGTTTCTAGACCCAACTTATTTACAATTGCTTCAGAAATCAAATTAACTTGTGACCCACTATAAAATAAAGTATCAATTTTAGTATGCTTGGAAATGACTCTAATGTGAAATAGCTCATTTCTTTTCCTCTCATCATTATCATTATCAACATAATGCAAACAAGTAATTGTAGATGCTTTAGAATCTTTACCCTTTATACCTGTAGTTGTAATTGTTGTCTCATCACCTGAATCTGATCCCAAGTCCTTTTGAATAGCAGCAACGTTCTTCCACTCTTTATTCCCAAACTTCTTAGGCTTCAATTCTAGATGCAATGACAAACAATGTGCCTCATCATGACCTTCCTTCTTACAATGAGTGCATGAAGGTTTATCTTTCTTCACAGTGTTTGTTTTCTTCTCCTTCCATTCATGTTCCTTGTTGCCTTTATTCTTGCTTTCAATAGGTTTGGATGATTTCCCAACATCATGGGTTACTTTTTTGCCTCTAGCTTCTAGATGAGTTACTTGAACTAATACATCATCTAAGCTAGTTGGATTGAACATAGGTATGGTATGCCTCAAATAAATATGAAGACCACCTATGTATTTCAACAATGTCTCTGGTGAGTCCAATGATATGCCTAATGTTAAAGCTCTCTTACAGAATTCCTGAGTATAAGTTTGAACACTTTGACCTTTTAATTGACGTAGTGTTTTCCAACTCATCATTGCTTGTTGCATATAAGACAAAGGATAAAATTGCTTTTTAATAGCAGAAAAAATTCATTCCAAGTTGAAATGATTTTACCATGCTTTTTGAGATCTTCTTGTGTCTTTCCTTCCCACCATACATGTGTGGTTCGTCCAATTTGAAGGCTAGCAAGTTGGATCTTCTTCCTTTCTGAAACAACTTTAGCACCCTACAATACACTTCAATTTGTCTTATCCAATTATCAAGCTTTTTAGCATTAATTTCTCCATCATAAATTAGCAAATCAAAATTTACGTCTAATTTGATCAAAGAGGATTTCTTCCTTTTATTCTTAGAAGGACTAGATTTATGAGAAGATGGTGATGATGGAGGAGATGGTGGAGGAAGCATTTATCCCTTTCCCTTATCTTCTTGATCTTTAGGTGATGAAGTGCCTTCATATTTGTTCTTCTTAAACTCGCGATACATCTCTTCCACCATTGCACATATCTTCATGAAACTATCCAAGAATTGAGATTCTGACCCAAGTGGGGTTTCATCTGCCATCTTTCTTTGTGAAAAGACCCTTCAAATCTCTAGATTCACCTCAACAAGTTCACCTTCACCTCATTCGAGCCTCAACATAGTAAGCATTCAAATCTTCACATAAACTTGTCAAACCTTAAAAACCTTGTTTCTCTGATACCACTTGATCTGTTAATGAAAAAGGTATTATAGACTTTATGTGAAGTTGCTTATGTTACTTAGTGCAATGGATCAAAAATATTGTGAATAACATAAACACATGAGAAAATAGAAAACACATTCAAACACATCAACACAACAAAATTTAATAAAGGAGCTCACCAGACTTCCTGGCTATGTCTCCTAGCCCTTTAGCTTCCAGCGTTAACCACTTTATTTTGTCTTCAAAATGTTGTTACAGGGATGAGCTCAAAAACAGAGACTCAAATGAGAAAATGGACCTCACCATTGCATTCAACTCGAAATTTTGAGTCAAACGAGTATAAACTTAACCATATTTGGCCATTGTGACATCCAGACCACCTAGAATGATTCACAACTGCCTCTGTCCCTGTAAAAGCACTTTCTGTTGACAAAAACCACCTCAACCTATATAAAACCACCTCGGTCTATGCATTATTGGTTTGGCTAGTTTGGCACCTGTAAATGTTTAATAAAAGTTATGGGTGATTGGTTTACCAAGCCCCTCCCCTGACATGTTGGTTAGCGGATGTGTGTGAAGGCGTTTGCATATACAAGATTGGAGGTCATCGGGTCGAAACCCCCACTCGACACTCACATCGTTTTATATTGGATATACATAGATATTCGCATTATATGATAAGGTTTCGGGCTATATAACTCCGCTTGTTGTTGCTTTTTATATGGTTCGGTTGGTTCATATATGGTGTATGGCTAACACCACCTGTTGCATGTGGGATATTCTTGAAATAACTAAGGGGTCCGACGGTCGTGGGGTTGAACCCCACCGTTGGCCCATTTTTTCCAGCGACTCCAATGATACACCATAAATACAACATAATCACTTTCGTTAACAAGACTTGCGGTAGCTCATCCAGTGAGCTAGTTCTGGCAAAAACTTAGCCATTTTTGGAGGTCAGGGGTTCAATCCTCCCTGATCCTGAAAATTTTGGAAATAAGGCTACATTGGGCAAAATCTGGGTTGCCACGTGTCAACACCGGATTGGCCCATATCAACTAATCACATTGCGACACGTCACCTCCTCTGTTGATATCATCCAGGATAAGTGGTGTATTCCTGAGATGACACATGTCCTGCTAACATCACCCTATTGACAGTTGACCGTTGACCATTGACTCTTGATATTTGACTTTTTGACTTTTTTTCCCTAATTTTCCATAAACTTTGATTGGCTATAACTTCTTCATCCAGACTCGGATTTATGTGCCATTCACACCGTTGGAATCGTATCAACGAGCACTTCAACTGGATCTTACTTTCATCTGCATTTGAAGAATTTGATCTGGAGGCAAAACTGGATCCATTTTGGATCATAGGATCTATGGGCTTCCCAAAATCCATAAATATGGGGTCCCCATTAGACCAAATTTCAACACAATAGGTGGACCCACTTATCCTCTTGCGAATTTTTTAGAATAGAAGCTAAGGCCCCTTATTTTCCTTATAGAATCCTTTGTTGAGGATTCTGCTTCTTTTGTTAATGAGCTTAACAATATTCACCTTGATCCTGGGGATATTCTTATTATCTTTGATGTCATCTCCATCTTTACTAATATCCTTATTAATGAAGTGACAGAGGTTATTAATTGCATAATCAATCATGATATTACCAAGTTGGTCGGTCTATGCCGCACCTCCACTTTGTTCAGTTCCCAAGGTGAATTCTATGAATAGACTTGTGCAGTAGCCATGGGTTCTCCACTCTCCCTAGTTGTCACAAACTTGTTTATGGAAGACTTTGAATATAGAGTGTTGGCTCCTACCCCTTTTCGCCTGAAGCTTTGGAAGAGGTTTGTTGATGATACCTTCATCAATTGGCCTCATGGTCATGACAAGTTGGATTCTTTCCTTTTACATCTTAATACTCAATCTGACTCCATTAAGTTCACCATGGAGATAGATGTCAATGATAGCCATACTTTCCTTAATTTTTTTATTTCTAAGAAAGGTGATGGTTCATTTTCTTATTGGGTTTTTGATAAAAAAACTCATATTGAGCAATACCTTCACATTATTTCTCATCATTATACAACACAAAAGTTTGGTGTTCTTAACACTCTAGCTACCTAAGATCTTGGGATTTCTGATAAGAGTCACTTTGAATGGGAAATGTCCCATCTCCTAAATTTTTTTGAAAATAATGGATATAGTAGACACCTAGGTCTCAGAGATTTCCATAAAGTTAGTAAAGGACCTAAGCAAATGAAGGATAAAGTTTATTTAGTTATCTATGTGCATATCATGTTCATCCTAGCTAACACAAATAAGATTGCTCACATTCTTAGAAAGAATAATGTTCATGCTACCTTTAAGCCCCTTAACATAATCTATAGCTCCCTTAGATTAGTCAAGGACCAAGTGGACCCTAAGGACATGAAGGGTGTTTATTTAATACCCTGCTCATGTGGAACACCCTACATCAAAGAGATTGACCGCTCCATCAAGCAAAGTATCCAAGACCGCGTTGTAGACATCAAGCATAGCAAGTCACTCTCTTTTGCCTTAGTTGAGTACGTTGAGAGTTAGTAAACTTTAATGGTGAAGATTTTGATTTCGAAATCTTGGAGAAACCACAATATTTATTTTTCTTTTGACATTTCAAGTCAATACCATGACTCATCATCAAGAAAAAGAAAAACCTATCTAAATCTCGAAATACTATAAATACTTCGAAATCTTGAAATCAAAATATTTATTATTATTTTTACATCATAATACCTTATAGATATATTTTTCTTATTAAACTTACTCATTATTATTTTCTTTGTGTTATTGCATTTTTCTTCTTAACTTATTGTTCTTTTGAATTATAATTCAATATTCTAGGTTTTAAAGTATATATATATATATATATATAATATATATATATATATATATATATATATATATTAATTAATTAATTCCTATATTTTTTAGTTAATTAAGTTTATCCATTTATTATTATTATTAAAATTTATTTAATTAATTTATTTAATTTGTTATTTTTTTCCTTATTTTAATAAACTATTATTTGTTTGACTGTTTTTTAACTCTCTCATACTTCCTAATTTATTTAATTAATTATTTTTATTTACTTATTAACCTAATATATTTTGAATTATATTTAATATTAGAAGTTCTAATGTTATGGTTTAGTTTTACGTTTCTATTCTGTTTTTAATTAATTAAGTTATTTATTTATTATTATTATCAAATTTATTTAATTAATTTAAATAAGGTTTTCTATTCCTTATTCTAAATTAAATTATTATTTTGTTTGACTAATTTGGAATCTCTTTCTTATATTTGGTACCATTACTAATTTATTTATTTATAGTTTTTCTCTTTAATTATGCTTTAGTGGTTTTTTTCTTTACTTGTTCTCATTCATTATTTATTTCTATTAATTTATTATTATTTTAGTTTTGTATAAAAAAAAATGGGTATATTTTTTTTTATTTTTTTATGTTATTTGATTTATTGAAGTTGACTTTCTAGAATTTATTAAATTATCATTTTATTATTTTTGACTAAATGATAACGTTCCTTTATAGTTTTTGTGTTGAATTCTATTAAGAATCTCTACATTATTTATTCGAACTACAATTAAGGGTGATTCTCCACATTATTTACTTTAATGATGAACAAATTATTTATTTTAATGATGAACTACAATTAAGGGTTCGAAACGTTGACCCCAAAAACATTGTTGTGATTAATATGGAAGAGCCATTATGAATCATTATGAATCACAAAAGCCTAAATTCTGGAAAAAAAATAATAATAATAATAATAATAATAATAATAATAATAATAATTCACATTAAAATATATAACATATAAATAGTGTTTATAATTAAAATCCATTTTATCATAGGAAATTAAAATAATCGCTCACTAAACCATATTAAATTTAATTAATAAGAAAATAAAAGCATAATACTCATATATAACGAGATTCTTAACCATGGATATTCACCCCCGTTTTACTACAGCTATTATTAACTTGTAAATAAGGTTTGTTACAATACCATGGATTATCGATACCACGTGCCCAAAAATCATAATTCATTTCAAAATAAAAATATTTTTATTTTATTTTATTTTATCGCAATTTTAAATCAAATCTAAAATTCTATTTTATCGCATTTTTTTAAATTAAATCTAAAAGCAAAAAGGTATGAGGAAGATGTCGTATTTAAATGATTTACATGGGGCCTCAATAAAAATCGGAAACAACTTTAACTAGATCTTCTTTCTGTTTAGGATTACAGCCTTGGAAAGCATCAGATTTATCAATATCCTTTGCTTTTACAATCATAAGTAAAAATTGTTTGCTTGAATTTACAATCCTTTTCAACTGTCCTGAATTTATGAGAGAGAAATTATCTTTGAGATTATGATCCCTTACAATATATTCAATTCCATCCTTAGTGAGTTGATACTTATTTTCAGATCGATAGAAGATAGCATTCCTCTCGTACAAGTATGGACTTCCTAATACAATTCCATATATGTCCAATGGCACTTTGTGTAACTCAACCTCATCTACAAACTTTGACCCAATAGCAAAACGGAGTTTACATTGTTTTGTAACTTGTAGCTTAGTTTTTTCACACACCCAACCTAATGGATATGGCTTTTTATGAGGTTTTGTTTCTAGACCCAACTTATTTACCATTACTTCAGAAATCAAATTAATTTGTGACCCACTATAAAATAAAGTACAAATTTTTGTATGCTTGGAAATGACTCTAATGTGAAATAACTCATTTCTTTTCCTCTCATCATTATCATTATCAACATAATGCGAACAAGTACTTGTAGATGCTTTAGAATATTTACCCTTTATACCTGTAGTTGTAATTTTTGTCTCATCACCTAAATCTGATCCCAAGTCCTTTTGAATAGCAGTAACATTCTTACACTCTTTATTCCCAAACTTCTTAGGCTTCAATTCTGGATGCAATGACAAACAATGTGCCTCATCATGACCTTCCTTCTTACAATGAGTGCACGAAGGTTTATCGTTCTTCACAGTATTTGTTTTCTTCTCCTTCCATTTATGTTTCTGATCTGAATTTGAAACTACTTGTAAATGGTTTGCAAGGTATTCAATTCAATAATAAACATGTTTAAAAGATGCCCATGTCTTGCAGTAAAAAAACAAATGAAATTTTCAGCTGTTCATGACCTATTTAAGTATAGCAGAATTATTTCCTTTTACTATTTAACACACTAAAACGAATTTATTCTGCAAAATAAATCAACCACGGATGCAAAAGAAGTTGATAAAGCAGTTCACCCCTCCTGGGCTACGTCTGCTGGGTCCAAGGCTCCCAAACGGGTCTGTCCTTGTTTTAATTAAATGCTTAAAATGAATATACAGCTGAATAAAAGTCTCTATAGGTGGAATAGACTATAAAAACGGATTCAGAACACTTGAATCCTTCAAGATTGACTACTGGTTCACCTCCAATGGATACCTGCAACCCTATATAGCTCTCACAATACTGGGCCCTAGTGGATCCTAGAACTTCCACGGCGTCCAAACCTCTGCAAATGACCTTAGATGGTTGTGAAGCCTATGTAAATGGCTTCAGAAGGTCGAAAATACCCAAAATCAAAAAACAATTCGTCTAAAACAGACTTTCGTAGCCAAAGTTATGGCCCATTAAAGTTTTCCTCCAGTTATGCCTAGAAACACACCAGCTAACTTTAGTTGGAGTCCAGTTAACTCCGCCAATTATGGCGGGTCCGTCAAATTCACCACCTCCGCCAAAATCTCCGCCAAATCCTGACCTGACCACCAGATTTAACTGTCGGTCTTTAATATGCATGTGATCGCATTTGTATAATTGGTTGGTTTTCTTGGATTTCGTGCACAAAACGGTTAGTCAAAAGTCATTTAACTATGTGTTAGCCCGGCTTTATAGCACGTGAACACGTTGTTTTATAAACGGTTGGGTTATATGCGCTGGCGGTTGGGAGGAGCCCCCAGTTTTCTTAGCAGTGGTCACATATATGAGGGAGCTAGCCCTCTTCGGACCCCACCCAAGCACAACACAAAACTCTTATACCATGTGATCCGCCATACAAACATGAACCACCTGTTTGGCCTAACGGTAAGGCGTGGAAGTGTTATAGTGGAGGTCATGGGATTGAACCTCATTGCCACCAAAAGTTTTTATATACGCCATCCGAACCTGCTGATCTCACCCTGGGCCACATGGCAGCCTCCGAGCTTGCCACGTGGCATCCTGCCATTCACTGCCCAAAAGGAATATTCTCTAGAATATTCCAGGAATATTCCCTAGAATATTCTATGGAATATTCTTTTTAACTTTTTTTTTAAATTCAAAAATTAAGTGTTATTGGGCGATTTTGTTTTTGACATAACTTTCTCATACGGTGACCTTTTTTCGAACCATTTGCGGCGCTGGAATCAGGAGTACGAGCCCTATCTAGTCCTTTAGGTTTGAGCTAGTTCTAAGCACTTTCATTTTTGAGCATTTTACGACACTTGGGACATGAGCCCCTGATCACGCCTCCCCATTGGGAAGCTTTTGGACCTTAAAAGCCTTCAAATACCTGTTAAAGAGGTGAGAGTACAGTGCCCTCACTCTGTCCACCTCCATCCACTTTCCCTTATTCGGTTTCCTGCCTTTGAAACCAACCCGAACATAATCTACATTGCCCCTCCTTGAAGTGTGTGTCCTTCTGTCAAGGAATGTATCTTCTTTCAGCTCATCTAAGAATTCTGGCGAGAAATCTTCTATAGATGGTAGCTGAACAGCGCTTTCATGATCAGCGATCAAAGGAGGTTCATACAAACGTAAGTTCTCCACATTAACAACAGAATACATTTGCATGT
>APFE031155496.1:0-11278 GCA_000404065.3 Pinus taeda | reverse complement strand
TAGGATGTCACCATTGAGCATGCAGACACCATAACGAAATACCAAGCTTGGCATCAGTTCGCCATTGTCAATCATCACGAGGATGTCGAAGCGTTGGTCTCCCCACATCTGTCTGAGTCTTAGTAATGTCTTGCATATCTTACTCAAGCCTATTTTGTCTCACATAGGTACATGTGCAGATTTTAATGTAATATCTTGTAACAGTGAAAGACCAAGTGTTGATAGTGGAATGTAATAGTCATGTAGTAGTTGAAGAGTTATGAGGGTAGGTGAAGTGTCACAAAGGGGAATGTCAAGGGTCACCCCACACTTTTCTATTTATAGAACCTCATAACTCATTATATAGGATTTTGGGAGCCAAGCTTCCTATAGGTGTAACTTGGAGAAAGCTTGGAGTGTATTGTAACGAGCCATAGCTTCTCCACAGTGCGGAGCTAGTATATCTCTTTGGAGGAGCAGGCGATAGTGACTATAGCGTTCCGCTGTCGAGACTAGTGGTTGGTCATAGTTGTATTTATGATTGGATCTTTCACTTTATTAATATAATAGAGCCAACACATTTCATGCATATGTTTTCATTGTAATTTAACTATCTTGTTTACTTTAATGATATATGTAGTTGTTGTTTACGCGTGTATGTATGTATTTTTCTGTATTTGATTGTATGAATCTTATTGAAATGTGTTGTTGGTATAACCATCACTTTGGATCATTGGCTAACCTACTTTCTAGATTTTGATGTTTTTGTTGTTTATGTGTTCCCTTTTAGGCTACGTGCTACCATAGGTTTCAAGGGGCACACTCATTCCCCCGTTCTGTGTGTTAAAGCCATTCATGCACCTTCCTTTACTTGTTTCATATGTCACACCCTTGCTACCAACAAGGAAACCTTACTCACCTCTGTGCACAACCACAGTCAAGGTGATACCGTACTACCCCACGGTTGGGACTCCTACACGAAACAGTCTGAGGTCTAGTTGGGAATTCTTATTGGGGAGATCCCTTGACATGTTGGCAGGTCCAACACCATCAACATTTCTGGCCCTAGAAGGAGGGCCAGATGAGAAGCTGAGTCCTCACATCCTATTTTGAATCTTCGCACATCTATCATGGATATCATTAGACACCTCCCTCCGCCATGTCTGTCTCATGCTGAACTTGTCGACATCACGTGGGATTTTTATGATCTCTTATCGGAATTGACATACAATGGTTAAGGCGAAGTGGCCTAGCTTGAGTACTTACACGAATTCCTTGCATTCCTTGAGGATGCAAATGAGTTCAATGAAGTCAAGGTCATCTTGTTGCTTTCACACACACTTCGTGAATCCCCACAAGCTGCCTCACGATTTCTTGCACTCACTTAAGCAGTTTTGTGACCTAATTGAATATACTTTCCATCATTTTGATCTTGAACCTCTTGCCAAAAAACTATTGAAACAACGAAATTGCATGAATCACCTATGGATTTTTGGCAGTGCTTCCGTGTAATTCAGTTTGAAGCTCCGAAAAACCAGATGAAATTTCAATATCTTTGGGATAGATTCGAATATTTTCTTCACAAATAATTCTATCCCAAGATGAAGTTGAAGTACAAACCCCGCTTAACGTACTTTGGTGATGGAGCTGTGCAATCACATATGGACATAGTTGCTGTCACAAGTGATTGTCCACCTTCCCCTCATCAAACAACTCCACCACCATAGAGTGATGTGGGAGAGCACGCACACACATCTGTTCAACTGTCACATCCTCCCAACATCACTTCTCTCAATTTTCACATAGATTTGGTTGTGAAGCCCATGGGTTTTCACATGCATTTGTTACCTCATCCTCCATCTTCGCATTCTGTTGATCCTATGGATTGCATTGTCTTGTGTTCTTTCATTCCAGACTCTACACCTATTGTGAACGAGGATCAAGCCACCGATGGAGTTGGTGTTGCACAACCAACCTGCATTGTCATTTATGATAAGTATGACTGGGAACCTCAATATAGACCTGCGACAAAGGATGATATCCTTTTGTCCGTGCCTCCTCTATTTTTTCCTGACATCTTTGGTAATTCTGCTATCTCTGAATTTCCTTGTGTAAATCCATCCATTGATGCACTCACTACCAATCACTTATAGAACACACCCGATGTCAGTCCATCATTCAACAACGGAGAGGACCAATTTTCATTGAAAATCCACTTGATTTTTCATCTGATTTTTCTGGAAACGTAGAGGGTGAACCTTTGTACTTCTCATCTACCCATCTATTTGATTTGTCTGATCATGAGGATGTTGATGAAATCATTGATTTTTCTAATCGTAGCTATCATGATCCATTTATTCTTTTATTCGATCACGATGATGATTCTATCGCTGCCGTTGATCATTCAAAGCCACCTGTTTATGATGATCTATCTTTTGACCAAGTTGAAACCCCACAGATAGTCAAGGCACTTCAGCCCGAGATGGTGGTTATGTCAAGCCCTCGCTGTCCTAAGATTGGTTTCACTTTCGATTAGGAAATTATTGAAACACCCAAGGCTCCTCATCACTCATCTGTATGCATCGAAGATCAATCCAACACACAGATTTCACTTCCTCCACTCGAACTACATGATCCCATTGCTCATGAATTGGAGGAATCTTACACAACAAGAACACTTGCATGACACAAGTTGTCTATGTTTATCGCGTTTGCTTGCATGTCACAGTCAAGAGAGTGCATATGTTTAACATCTGCACACAGTGTATCACAACACTATGGTAAGTCCACAGAGTGCATGTCATCCACTTTCACTTTTTTTCTTTTTTTTGACGCATTTAAACACATAGTGTGTTTTTATTCATTGTTATATCTTTCATGTTTGCTGGTTCGCCTGACAATGTTTTTCATGAACCATGCCTTCACCAAGATGGGTCAACCAATGCACCGATGGCTACGTTGGAAGTATCACTTTGCTTGAGCAGGCCCATGCACTGTTAGCCTACGAGTAGGAGTAGTGTTTGATTTTGTCTTGTTTTCTTGCATGCATGTTTGCTTCCTTGCTTTGTTGTTTGTTTTCTTTCCTGCTTGCTTTGCTTACTTGCATTGCTTTCGCATTTTCTTCTGCTCTTTGTCTTGTTTGTTTGTTTTCTTGTTTATGTTTGTAGGTTAGTTTTGCATGAAACTATGCACGAATCTTGAAACAAGAAGGGTAAAGTAGAAGAGGACTCGTGGAGTTATCAATACTTGGTTATCTATTGTCCTGTATCTATATGTAGAGATTGTTGTCTTCAGTCAATGATACACCAATGGAAAATAAGTTCTGTTCGAAGTGAACCTTGATGAAAACACAACGCTTGCGTGCTAACTAGTACCACCTAATCTAATCGGTTGTTTTGGGTTAACCCTTGTCAACTTAGTCAAGTAGAGTAAGGTGAGGGGGAAAACATTAACCCGTATGTCAGAGGTATATACAAAATACTTCTCTAAAGGAAAAATATCTTATTCTCTCAATAAGTTGAGATTCCCCTTCCGCCTCTGAAATAAATAAGTGTTATGCATAGTTCTTGAAAAATGGAAAATAAAAAAATGAAACTGTGATTTTTTTTTGAAAAATGAATAAGTGAAAAGAAGAGAAAGGCTTCCTACATAGAGAGGTGATGCAAGTAACTCCACCAGGGTACTGACTAGGATCGTTGGCAGTAGAGCGATGCTTGTGTTCTTGCATGACTTCGTCGGGGTACTGTTCAAGCCTGTTGGAAGCGAAGCAACACCAAATATGAAACTTAAACTCTGACTATCATATTACTTGTGTACTAATATACCCCTCATCCCCAATCGAAATAATTGTGTTGAATTGGCTTGGAATATGTGTTAACTGACCAAGAGCATGGCATGTTCTACAACTTTCAATCAAGCTAGTGTGGAAACCAAGATGATCTAAGAATCGAACAATACTTCTGGAGGAGTTAGACTTACTTTTCATGAAACAAGATCCATTCAGAGAGCTATATTTCTACTAGTGTGTCACCAATTGTTGTAGTGGCTACAACCACCCTCCAATTTTTTTCCTTAACTTCGTTTTGGAACCTCCCTACCAACCGTCCTTAACAACATGTCTTGCATTGTCCAAGTAGATAGGCTTAAGCTGAGTTTCAGTGGCTTACTAGCATGTCTTGGTCAATTTGTTTACCTCCCACCTATAGGCTGGCTTTCCGGACTTAGTCATTTTTCTGGCTGAGGTACTCACCTAGAAAATTCTGCAACTCTGGAGGGGAACTAGCCTTCCCTCCAGAAATTTCACAATCCATCTAGGCTACCTGCTGGGCTCGAAAAATGCGCAATCCAGCCAGGTAGCCTTCCCTCTGGAAAATGTGCAATCCAGTCCAACATTGCGCTTCACCTTTGAAAATGCGCAATTTTGATTGATAGCTAGGGATTCAGTCTAGAAATTTCACAATGCAAGAGGGAACAATGCAAGAGGGACATCCAGTCTTTCTCAACCTAGAAACTACACAATTGTCTTTCCCAGGCTTGCATACTATTGCATGTGCTTCTAGGTTGACCGGTCCCCTCCAGGACTGAGCAATCTTAGTTTGCATGCATGGGTTGTCTTTTCTGAAAAAGAAAAAAAAAGAAAAATAAAAAATCACTCCTAGATTTTAGGGATCCATTTTTAGCAGCTCGAGGTTACATACAAACCCATTTTAGAAACCTCCCACCAAGTGTTGCTTTTTCCTAGATTTGTGGCATGCACGTCATAAGCGTCAATCTTATCAAACTTATTTATTCGATGCTTCTGAGCTCATTCATCACATCAATCTTGGAGCTCTGACATCCCACATCACATCTAGGAGCATTAGGCACATTCAACTCAACCTTTTCTGGGTAAGTCTGCTTTTCATGTATTTTGTTGCTTTTCTATCGCTTTTTGTATTTCGCATTGTTTGAATGTTGTCTGCTTGGTTTTTTTGAACCCTTGTTGTCATTTTAATGCTTGTTAGCTTGTAGAAGAAATGTTTACAATTTTTCATTGCATCTCACTGCTGTCGCAGTCATGACACTGTTTTTGCATTGACAGTTGCCGTTGTGGTGACTCGCTTCACACACATGCTTGTTTTCCTATTTTCTGAATCCTGCACTCACTGTTTTCATGCATTATCATTCAGTCTTGTTTACACTTAGCTTCTCCATGCATTAAGAACTTTTCATGTTTTCAGTTGCCCGTCATCGGGTTTGGGCTGCCTTGGCCCGGACATTACCTTGCTCGGCTAGTAATGCACATTTTTTAGAGTGAAGGCTATGCCTTCCCTCTAGAAATTTCACAAAACTAGCCCAAGATTGGCCTCTAGGATTGCTTTGCACAATTCTGGGAGGTAGTACCTTACTGGCCCCAGAAATTGCGCAATGCAGTTGCTGGGTTTGCAGGTCATTGCTGATTGAAATTGCGCATTGTGTAGTTTCAGTCCTCAGTAGGCCAGGATGGACTATGCATTATGTAGTTCTAGCAGCCAGTCAGCCTCTTGATAGCCCAGACTGTGCCTTGCGCAATTTTGGCAGTTAGTCTCCCAGCCTCCTGGTGACAATTGTGCAATCTTCCCAGTCAGTCACCCGGGTATGTTGCATGTCAATCCTCAAGTTTCTTTTGGTTTTCAACTGATGGATTTATTTCCATGAGTGTTTTTGTGTCTCTAGGTATCACAGGTGTTCGTCTGTCTCTCAGCACTTCAGGTTCAATGGCCTCCAAGAGAGCAGGGTTAAAGGACACCGTTGAAAGTGCAATTGGAGATATAGTTGAACAAGTTTCTATGAGGTTGCCTATCTACGAAGACACCAAATTGTTCATAGACAAAGATATAAATATGAAATTGTAGGACATCAACCAGACATTCTCAGGCACATTTGAGGAAAATATGGAAGACCACAGGGTCGATGTCAACATTCACAAGTCTGGCTTATGTCAGATTGCATACAGGTATCCCGCGTTTCCATGTGTGGACATGATCCACAGGATTGTCTCGCATACTGATCCCAAGACAATGGTGTTGAGAATTTCCAGTGGAACACAAATTTCTACCTTCAGGGTGAAGGAATTTCGGGAGATGTATCACTTGCCACAACCAGTGATCATAATGGAGAAACCCTTATGTAGACCTAACAACAGTGAAAACTCAAGAGATATCTTGAAGAGCTGGGTGAAAGAGCTAGCCAAGTTTAGGACAACAACCAGCCACATTTAAAAGATGAAGATACCATGGAAGGCATATCATTACTTGATAATCTTTGCATGCCACTTATACATCCAAGAGAGCATAGAGACCTTCCCGCAGAGTTGAGTGATTACATTGGACCAACTGGCCAGTGAAGGAAGACCTTGCAACTAGTCCGACATGCTGGCTCTCAGATTGAAGGAACATGTGACACAAGCTCGACATCTACCTAAGGGTCAATAAGCAGAGATATACATCTCTGCTTACATTCTAGATGCAGTCTGTGCCCGTCAACAGTTCCCAGGATTGGGTTGGGCATGGACACCTTTGGAAACCTCTGTGCACACTTATTGCAGATTGTTCTCAAATGCAACTTCCACGAAGTTATCATACAGTTGTAAGACCACATTGTCACCTCGATGTACAAAATTATATTTGAGCAAGATCCACCTTGCATATCGTAGGAAGTGATGGAGGCATTGATCGACATAGAAGATTGGTATGCCTCACCCCTTGGCACCTTCATACAAATTTACAACGTGGAGAAGGCTCTACATGTTTTACTGAAGTTTTCCATGGACAAGCTCGTCATGTAGGAAGTATCGTATCACATCTCGACAGGGTTGTCAGCGAGACTGCACAAGAAGAAGAAGGCACCTTGGACCACTCTTCCTTTGTGGATCAGGTTGTATGAGATTCAAAATCTCAAGCATGCTCAGGCCGAGATGGAGGAGTTCAAGAGATTCACCTTTGGCACCAGAAGTTTCAATCCATATGACTCGCATTTCTTGGTGAAGGAGCACTGTGCGAGAGTGCAATTTCCTTGGATCCATGACGCATGTCATTGGCTCGAGGAAGACCCATGGATATATTGTTATAACTCCTCCAGGCTCAATGAACCGGTTGGCATAACTGTAGAGTGGTTAGCAAAGCAGAGGGAAGCAACATCTGAGCGAGAAACATCTTTAGCAACAACAGAGGGTAGCAGACTTGCGTGTGACAAAGGCAAGAGAAAGGCTGTTGACAACGTAGAGGTAGAGAAAAGCTGCAAGTTCAAAGCACATCCACTTGTGTTGAAAGCAACATTGGAGATTGAGGCTAAGAGGTGACAAGAGGATCGCACAAAGGCTAAGAGAGAAACAAAGGATGGAGGTAATAGAAAAGGAGTTGAATGAGTTGAAGCATAAAATTTGGGAAGAATAGGAGTTGCGCAGAAGAGGGAAGGAAGCACATTAGAAACATGTACACCGGGAGGCACAACATGCACAGATTGATGAAACTGCACTCATACAGGTTATAGAATCATTTGTGCAGCTTGTACATAGTAGACAAGGTGAGTAGTCACAAGAGGAGGAATTAGCTCAAGAGATTGAACATATGCTAGAGAAGATGGACACATATATGGTTCAGCCATAGTCAGATCAAGATATTGACCTCATGCCTTGGAACAAAGAGGTTACCCCACTGTGTTCACCATATCTGGAAGTAGAGAAAGTCCCAAGCAATCAAGGAGACACAGAAATCCTTGAAGACAATATAGAGGTGGAGATGCACAACATATCTTTCGACGAGTCACAGCACAAAGTTGTGCAGTCGTGTAGAGTGCCTACTCCGGACGTCCACATATCTCTTTTGTAGTTTGAAGAATGAGTGATCGTATCTGATGTGCACAAGAATCTAGAAGCATTGGCCGATGCTACCAAAGCATATGCCAAAGCCACCAACTCAAGTGTTAGATTATTGATAGCTAAGAACGAGCGTATGGCTAAGGAGTTACAAGCGGCCAAGTAGGAAGGAGAATAGGTTACATCATCTTCCATAGCAGAGTTGAAGAGAGTGATTTTAGATGAAGTATCATCCCTCGAGACAATCATGTGGACATTGTATTCTAGATTTGTCACTGTGCATAAGTCAATTGTCCATCTCAACGATTACCAACAGTGCTATGCCAAGAGAGCACACATCCTGTCAACTATGCACACTATTGTCGATCACATGCAAACATGGACAATGAGGTACAAAGGAGCCCCATTGCACTTGCCTAAGATGATGAAGCCAAAGGCAGTTGAGTTGAAGGCACACATCCGAAGTCAGATCCGAAACTATGAGGAACTCCCGCATTTCATCACTAGTTTGCAGGCTTCACATGCACAGGTGTTCAGATGCATGGATGTCATTGTGCACATGCACACGATCCCATCGATTGACATACTCACTTAGGTGAAGTCAAAGAACTATGTCCGACTGGAGCTGGACATGTACTTTGATGAGTTGATGCGCATAGCCACCAGCGCAGACTTGGAGATCAGTGCAGACACTATGCATCAGTATGTTGCTGGTCTAGATTCACTCAAGACTATGATGCGAATGTTATCATACGATTTGGATAAAGGTTCCAAATCAATGTACCCAGATGCAAAGGAGGTAAGCGTGAGCTTTCAACAAGATGTTACCATTGAGCATGCAGACACCATAACAAACTAACAATCTTGGCATCAGTTTGCCACCGTCGATCGTCACGAGGATGTCGAAGAGTTGGTATTCCCATAGCTTTCCGAGTCTTAGTAATGTATTGAATGGCTTACTCAAGCCTATTTTGTCTCACATAGGTACATGTGCAGATTGTTATGTAACATCTTGTAACAGTGAAAGAAGAAGTGTAGGTAGTAGATGTAACAATCATGTAGTAGTTGAAGAGTCATGAGGGTAGGTGAAGAGTCACAAAGGGGAATGTCAAGGGTCACCCCACCCTTTTCTATTTATAGGACCTCATAACTCATTGTACAGGATTTTGGGAGCCAAGCTTCCTTTAGGTGTAACTTAGAGAAATCTTGGAGTGTATTTTAACGAGCCTTGGCTTATCCACAGTGTAGAGATAGTATATCCCTTTGGAGGAGTAGGCGGCAGTGACTATAACATTCCACTATCAGGACTAGTGTTTTGTCATAGTTGTCTGTACGATTGGATCTTTCAATTTCTTAATATAATAGAGCCAACACATTTCATGCATATGTTGTCATTGTAATTCATCTATCTTGGTTACTCTAATGATATATGTAGTTGTTGTTTACGCATGTATGTATGGAATTTTTTGTATATGATTGTATGAATCTTATCGAAATGTGTTGTTGGTATAATCATCACTTTGGATAGTTGGCTAACCTACTTTCTAGCTTGTGATTTTTTGTTGTTCATGTGTTCCCTTTCAAGCTGCATGCTACCAGAGGTTTCAAGGGATGTACTCATTCCCCCATTCCGTGTATTAGAGCCATTCATGAACCTTCCTTGACTTACTGCACATGTCACACCCTTGCTACCAACAAGGACATCTTACTCACCTTTGCGCACAACTGCAGTCAAGGCGATACCCTACTACCCCACTTACTGGGACTCCTACACCAAACAATTTAAGGTCTAGTTGGGACTTATTACCGAGGAGAGCCCTTGACATGTTGGCAAGTCCAACACCATCAACAGGTTTAATGTTATTCCTTTGGGTTTATAATCCCTCAAGTTTTTAATATTAATCTCATGGGTTTATTAATCTCTTGAGTTTAAAATGTTAATCCTATTGTTTCTAATATTAGTAATAGGGTTTATATGTCTAGGTTTAACATTAAGGCTAGGGTTTATAATATTAAACTTAATGTTTAATATTAATCCCTTGGGTTTATCAATCTTGGGGTTTACATTGCTATAGTTTAATATTAATCCTAGGGTTTAATGTTATTCCATTGGGTTTTTAATATTAACCTTTGTGTTCCAGGATGCGGGTGAGGGTGAGAACCAAGAGGACGAGCCACATGCACAGCATGTGCTGCCTCGTGCCAACGACAAGTGTTAATGGTGATACGCCGTCGAGTTTTAGAAGGGGATGGCCGAAGCTCCAGGCATTCAATGCCGAGCAGAGGGACAGTAAGGAAGCACAGAGCGCCATTAAGGCGGGCTCGATCCGTAACCTCGAATTGCCCATACAAATGCAGAATGGCGGAGTGCCAATTCATTCCAAGGCGGAGCAAGAATTGCTGCAGGGGCAGGGGAAACTGGTCTGGGGGGATACTCAACGCTCAGGCAAAGCCTGGTCTGTGGAGGAATGCGGCAGCATCAGCTGTCGGTGACCCTCAGCGCGGAAGCGAAGGCATAATTCACCTGGTGTTTGCGCATTTGAGGCATCCCTGCCCTCGAATTCTCCCACAGGGCACTGAGGGATCTTCATTCAGTTGGCAGTGGTCTGGGAATTGGGCGGCTCCATGGCAAGGACTCGAGAGCGGCAGCCGAGCAGGAGAGGTCCAGGCAGAGGGTCATCCTCTCGGCGCCCAGCAGGAGAGGGACATCATCACTGTTGCTGTTGCTACTGCCATCGGAGGGCAAAAGCAACACCATTGCAGGCTCGACAGTTCGTGGAGGTTGGCGGTGCGAATGAGGGAGAGACGGGGCTTCCAGCCTTTGGCTCTGTCACTTTCTCTTTGGGCAGCACCTCGGAGAACGCGGGCATCAGCGCCCACATCTCAATCCTGTTCTCAAAATTGCCCGAAGAGGCGGAAGACGCGGCTGCGCCACCACCATTGCCACCAAGCGGAAAGGAAGGGGAAGCATCAGAGGCGGAACCTGTGCTGGAAGCGGGAGGCAAGGGGAAGGAGCCTTTGCAAGTTTACACGCCATCACTGGGGCCAGCTCCTCAGGACTTCACCGAGGAGACGTGGAGAGCGAGATGGGAAGGCGTCGAAGAAGGACAAGGCTGGGCGCGCGTTGTGGAGGACAAAAGCCTCTGTGAGGAAGCTGAGGCACATCTTGCAGGCCACCGTCCACCCTCCGCCCATTCCCAGGATTGAAGCAAGACTGGGTAATCCAATTTTGCATTTTGATTATGTTGAGTTCACGTGGAATCAGATTTGGTTGCCTGGCAGCCATAATCTGCAGTCAAATTTAGAAAGTCGCCCCTGTGTGGGCAATCAGAAGTCTAATTAGCGTAATGCTGCACCTTAGTGCTTTTGTTTTTTGTCTGTTGGGCCTATCTGGCAAGACAATGTCAATTCTGAATAGGGTCATGGGTAACCAGCTGATGCTGCCCCTGCGTGGGAGCCTTAGAA
>APFE031155485.1:12996-39713 GCA_000404065.3 Pinus taeda | reverse complement strand
CTCGTAAAATACAAGTCGAGTCTTTCCAAGATCTCGAAAGTGAACCTTCATTCCATCCACTTTGTTGAATGCAATGAAGCTTGGGGGGCATGTACCTCGTTTTGCGTTGTTATGCTGGGGGCATGTGAACTTATAACAAGCATAGTTTTTCGTTTCAAGCTTGTGTAAACATGAAACCGAATCCAAGCAGAGTTCTCCATGGTTCAAGCTTGTGTAAAAATGAACCCATACTCGAGTCACCTTTAAGCTCCTTTCTGACTCGTAAAATATGAAAATATTGCCGAGTATTTTTTCCCTTTTTGACTCGTTAAAGAGAATAAAAATGGAGGTCTTCTTTCATCTCTTTTCTAACCGTTTAAAGATGAAAAGATTGCCGAGTTATTCCTCTTGACTCGTTAAAAGTAAATAAGAGGCGGTCGTTTTTAAGCTCTTTTTCCGGACCGTATAAAGCATGAAAAGATCGTCGGACCCTTGTCGTTTCAGGTTCGTTAATGGTCACGAAGCGACGTGATTTTGATCGCTTTTTTACTTTTTCAGATCAGAGTCACTACTTACGAAAAGTACTCCTCGGTCGTCATGGCTGGGCGGTTCTTTTGAGCATGGTTTTATACTTTTTCAGGCTCGAAAGACACAACTTTACGAAAAAGGACACCCCTGGAGTCTTCTTTTCGCTGTCTTTTCAAACTCTCTAAACATGAAAAGACGCCGAGTTCTTCCTTTGTGAGACTCGTTAAAACTTAATGACATCGGATTCCGCCGAAATGACGCTCTTCAAGCATATGCTATCCCCATCAAGCTTGCCATTCAAAAATAACTGGGCTACTCGCCAGAAATGGTGGGGGAATAAAGGAATCATAATCGTCGTCATCGGCAGTATGTCGCTCTTGAACATGGCACTTTTTTGCATTCGTGTCTGGGTGGGGACATCTCATCTCGCTTCACATTTGCCTCCATGGGTTTGGGTTATCCTATTTGACCACTCATCTACTCATCACCTCGTCATCATGACCCCTGATCATTTGACCTCAAATACTGCCAAATCCATCGTTGTGCCGCCGATATGTTCAAGAGAAGTTTACCTCTGCAAGAATACTCAACCTCCCTCCGATATCTCACACAAAACATATTGTCACTTTCCGTCTCGTGTCGATGATGTGGGAAACATTATGGCCCACCTTCGACGAAGATCACTTCCTGTCGACTTCAGCTCATTATCGAGGAAGGTGACCTAGAGACTCCCTTCAGGTACCTTGGAGCCTGCATGCGTCAATGGCAGGTTCTTCGTGTTCGATGCAAGGTTTTCATCATTGGCCTCCGATCGGATGACTCTACAGGTGTTCGACACCGGCTCATTGATTCACACGCCGTGGGCTGTACCTATAGTACCTTGAGGACCATCGTCATTATTGGTGGCACCTCTCGCATCTGTTAATAGCTTTCATCATTGGCTGGTAATCAGACGATGTTCATGCATGTTCGACTTCGACTCCCATATTCACATGCTTGAACTTGTACTATGTTCGGGTCGAGTTGGAGTGCAAGACCCCGGATTGTGCATGTTTTACATCCGGGTTGCATTTTGTGGACTTTTGTAATCATTACATGACTCATTCATTGGATGGCTGCGACCATGCCTGAGTTCATTTATAGATCCTCATCGGATGGCTGCGTCCATGCCTGGGATCGAGTTTTATACTCTGTTACGGATGGTTGCGCCCATACCACATATATATCATGTACTTGAGATATCAGTTGTACTTCTTTTCGCAGGTTCTCCGGCGACAGTGTTTCAGTCACACATGTTCTTGTAAAGCACTTCACCCCTCTCTCTCTCGGGCCTCATGCTTTAGGGGCATCTGTTACACAGTAATTTGTCACCGTTTGTCACCATCCCTGCTACCCCTCTCCGCCATCTTGGAGGACCCATTGCAGGACTTGTGAGAAGTGACAAGACTTGAAACCACTTGCCTTATTTACCTCTAAACCTGAGCTTCATATGCCCTTAAGACATCTCCTGCTCATTGCCCTTAAAAATAACCCTTTTTTCATTAGCGCTGGTGCCTTGTGTTATGCCCGCACCAATGGGGAAAATCCTAAAGAAAGGGCACGCCATTGGCGCTCTGTCTCAGAGTCGCAATCGCGCCAACCAGTTTGGGCAAAATTCTCAACCACTCAAACCTCCGAAGTTTCTATCCACCTCATTCATGGATTTGGATTCATCACTTGGAAACTTCCATGGAATGGTGGCAAACAACTTTCCATCCAAGGAGATTCGAAGCCAAACCATCCTCACTCAACTTGGAATCAGTTTGGTGAATGAGGTGGATAGAAACTTCGGAGGTTTGAGTGGTTGAGAATTTTTCCCAAACTGGTTGGTGCGATTGCGACTCTGAGACAGAGCGCCAATGGTGCGCCCTTTCTTTAGGATTTTCCCCATTGGTGCGGGCATAACACAGGGCACCAGTGCTAATGCAAAAAGGGCTATTTTTAGGGGCAATGAGCAGGAGATGTCTTAAGGGCATATGAAGCTCATGTTTAGAGGTAAATAAGGCAAGTGGTTTCAAGTCTTGTTACTTCTCACAAGTCCCAGAATGGGTCCTCCAAGATGGCAGAGAGGGGTAACAGGGACAGTGACAAATGGTGACAAATTACTGTGTAACACTCACCATCTCGCTACCCTGGTCATCGAAGCACAAAAGAAATGGGTCAAATCCTATTTCGATCAATCGGTCTCCCCTCACACTTTCTCTGAGGGTGATTTGGTCCTACTATATGACCAGGCTAACAATAAGCTGGGGGAAGGCAAGTTCGAACCTATGTCGCAAGGGCCGTATATTGTAAAACACGTTTTTCAGAAAGGACCTATGAGCTTATTGATTATGAAGCAAATCCTCTCGATAAGCCCTAGAATGGGCTTTACTTGAAAAATTACTATGCATAGGACTTCTTGCATGGTTACTTATGTACATTAGTGTGATATTCAATTTTTTATAGCACGGTTTTGTGTGATAGTTTTTAAATAGCTTTCCTATTTACTATGTTTTTCTATGCTTTGTAGATGTCTGCGACTCCTCACGTTGGTTTTGTCGATGGTGCTTGCCAAGGTACCCGAAACCTATCATCTACGGCATGTATTATCTACAACCCTAATAGTGCGTTGATTGACCTTCAAGGTATATGTCTAGGTCGTACAACCAACAACATTGCTAAATACAGTGCGGTCATCAAAACGTTATAAGAAGCCATCACTCTAGGCATCATAGAATTGGTTGTCAACCTAGATTTACAACTTGTCGTCCTTCAACTCAACGGGCAATATTCTGTTAGGAACCAACGAATATTACAAATGTATCCACGTATCCATCTATTGGAAAGACATTTTGGTTATATTACATATCATCATATTCCTAGATGCATGAATACATGGATAGATGCATTAGCTAATTATGTGTTGGATAGACATTTACAAAACATGTGAAAGATAAGCAAACCATTTTTACCATAATAGATAGGAAAATACAACATATATATATGTGAGAATGTTTGATACATTAGAACCAAAAAAATAATATGTATGTCTATAACAACATTGGCGACTCGCAAGCCTCGTAACATCTGTGGCACACAGTCCTAAAAAAATATGTAATTAATGGACCTACAAACTACTCAGCATGGTGGTCATGATAGCATGAGACAATTCACGCAACATGACTCAATAATTGGAAAATCCAATCTGAGACTCTCACTGTGTGCTTCTGGTACTGCCAAGGCATGTCTCCTTTCCGAGCATAGTCTGAGATACCATGAGTCAACGCCTTGAGGTTCCTCGTAATCTCCTCCTCATTATCACTCCCTTCCTGATAAGGGGCAACAACATCAATTGGGAGAGGTACGCGCCTGGCTATTGAGGACATCCCAGCTGGCCACTCTGGTCCAACATCTACATAGACAAGAGAAATGTTATAAACATGAATTTACCAAAAACAATTTAAAAACATCAAAATAAAATTTTGTATTTTTTATCTTCATCATCAAATTCCTCCCCATCTTGTAAGGGCATATCTAGGTCTCCATGGAAATAAATGCCGCTATACGGCCAGTCCTCCATGACGATCTTATTTCATCGTAGCCATGAGAAGAATGTTCGTCGGTATGACATATGCTGACCCCCAGTGATCCTAGGTATCAAATGACTCCAGTGGGCCATCTGAGGATTGCATGGCATAGGAGGATCAACCTTAGTCAACTGATATAGGAACAGTGGCACTCATTTTAGGAAGAAAGCCACAAGTACTGATCCAAAGCCAAATTGCTTTAGATTCCTCACCTTGGCCTTGAATAACTGGCGCTTGATGTTCATCTTCATGGCCTCTACCCAGTTGAAGATTGTAGGAGCTATGCAGTCAATAGCATAAAGGAATTTCGACTTGTTAGTCTCATGTTCCGCCTAGGACCCCACCACTGTTGATAGTCAATAGAAGCACCCTCAATTTCAAATCTTGCACACTGGAAATCTCTATCTTCCCACTCTTGGATTTCAGGGCCTCAGGATTTTGTTCAGCAAGCAGGGAAGATATGCTTTCCCCAACCGGATGTGACCCATACACGTTCACTGGCTCACCTCTGTGAGAGAGTCCAGTGATGAAGTAGATATCTGAAGTTGTCAACTCTAGCTCCTGGTCCCCAATGACAAAAATCTTGCGATCGATGTCCCAAAGGCTTATCAAGTATCGAAGCAACTCAGGCTGGGCCCGCATCAATGGTGTAAGGAAGAATTTGAAGAGCCCACAAGTCCTCAAAGCCTCCAGGAAATTTGGGTCGTTTAATACCTAGGTGTCGAAATTTTCATGTTCTCTTTCCTTCCAATCCACCATTTTCGGTAACTTCTCTTCTGCAAAAGCCATTTATTTGAGTCAATCATCAATTTTAGCACATAAAATTCAAGTTTTAACGGCCAGTCCTTGAGAAACAATGACTTTTCCCTATCGAAGGCACTAACACACTTGTTTTAAAGATAGTTGCACTAGTCAGTGTGAATGGTTATGCAAAAACCCTCGACTAGCATGATTCCGTGCCCGGAAATTGCACCAACTGAGGGCAATTTTTTTTTCTCAAAAGCCTCCCTTTAAATCCTAAAAAATGGCTAAAAATAGAAATTAATAACATGAAAATGGAGCTCAAGGCTTCGGCTACTTCCTGGAAGTGATGTCTCATTAATTGACCTCCCAGATCTCCCGCAATTTGCTCTAGAAAAACTAGGGCAAAAGTGGGTAAAAAAGCCTTCACTGAAAAGGTAAAAACGGTAAAAATATATTTACTTTTCCCCTTTTTATTCATTTTTCAATGAAAATATCAGGTTTTTTAAGTATTTTTGACCTATTTTACCTCAAGGAATCGGTAATACCCTTTGCCTTACTTGTTGAGGAACAAGTGATGGATGCTCGATGATGGTGATGAGTCACATTTCAGCTCTTTTCTCGACTCGTTAAACTCATATGAAAATATTGTTGAGTATTTTTCCCTTTTTGACTCATTAAAGAGAATAAAAACGAGGTGTCCACTTTCAATTCTTTTCCAACCCTTTAAAAACGAAAAGATAGCTAAGCCCTTGCCATTTCAAACTCATTAATGGATGCGAAATGCAATGCACCTAGTATAAGTTTACCCCTTTTTCTGGGTGGGAGGCACTATTTACGAAAAAGGTACTCCTTGACTAAAATGGTCAAGCAGTTCTCTCAAGTATTTTTTTCTACCTTTTCGGGCTCGAGAGACACAAACATATGGAAAGGGACCATGTGGAGTTTTTCTTTTACATGTCTTTTTCAAACTCTCTAAACATGAAAAAGATACCAAGTTACACCTTTGTCGTTAAACTATTAAACGACATCGGATTTGTCACCATGATGAACATGAGCTTCTCCTTCCTAGGGCTTGCTAAACTTACTAGGTCTGATTCATCTGAAGGATGAACTTAAAGTGCAAGCATATTCTATCCCCTTCAAGCTTGGAATTAAAAAGTAATTGGGGTACTCACCAGAAGTGGTGGGGAAGAATTTGGAAATCTATCAGTCGTGTCGGCGGCTTACTCCTGAACATGACACTCTTTGCTTTGTGTTGGGTTGGGACATCTTCCTCTGCATTGTTGACCTTCCTGGGTTTGGGCCATTCAATTTTCCTTCCATTTGATCTCTGTTATGTCATCATGACCACCGATCCCATGGATCCAAAAGCTGCCAAACTTCCAGTTGTATCGTTGATATGTTCAAGAGTTGTCCTTCTACAGCTACACTTACCTCTATTTCTCTGTATCATCCAAAAAACATTTTTCATCCTCTCGTCTCACGTCGCTTATGTGGGATTCATTATGGCCCTCCTTTGACATGGTCGCTTTCCATCGACATTGATTCTTTATCTGGGAATTTGACTAAGAGACTCCCTTCAAGTACCTTAGAGCTTGCATGCCCTGATAGCAAGTTCTTCACACTCGACGACAAGTTAACATCATTGGCTTTCGATCTAGTGATTTCGCGGGTGCTCGACTTTAGTTCTTATATTCACATTCCGTGAATTGTGTTGATAGTACCTTGAGAGCCTTTGCCATTATTGGTGGTTTCTCTCATGCTTGTTAACAATTTTCATCATTGATTGGTAATCAAGTGACTTTCTAGCATGTTCGACGTCAACACATTTATTCGCATGCTGGAATCTGTATTTTGAAGGGGTCATGTTGGAGCGGAAGACCCTGGACTTAGATCACAAAATTCCAGGTTTCGAAGCGATTTGACATGGTTATGATGATATGCATCTCTCTATGAGATGGTTGGCTATGACTAGACTATGAGTTATCATATGTGATCCTTCTCATTATTGGATGGCTGTGACCATACCTTGGTTTCATTATGATCCTATTTGACGAATGCCTATGCCCATACCTGGATCCATTTACATTATCATTCTCTGGATGGCTATGTCCATGCCATTCTTCATGTATCATTTGGCAGAGATCTTAGTTTATGTATATGTATCTATACTTGCTTGCAGATTTTTCGACGACAGACCAGTTCCCCTCACTGATTTCTAAAGCATTTCATCCCTCAACTTTAGCTCGGACTTCATGCTTTAGGGGACATCTATTACACAACATTTTTCCATTATACCTATACTCCCCATTCCTTGATCCCGGGGGACCTCTACAGTGAACCCTACATGCTTTGCCTTCATGAAGAAACTCCCATTATGTCCCTCTTCATGAGCAGATCATTTCCCGTTTGCACCATTTCCCTTGAAACTTTTGTTTTGCCCAACTTACAAGACCGATGCTAGTGACCTTTGTATCCCCAGCGCCAATGTGTAGATATTAGCACTATTACCCACAACAATCAGTGTGATTGAGCTGTGTTCCAGTAGCACCGGTCTTGTTATGGAAAGTTTTTTTAAATTAGATCTGAAGCTTCCAACTCTAGATGCTCTATAACATAAGTTTGGTAAATGGTTTGGCCGGATGGGGTCGAGGATGACAGTTTGGGCTCCTCTCCCCTATGATGATGGAACTACCTCAAGGGATAAGTCCTTCTCCCATGAGAAGAGGATCCATATCCCATCCATATTTCCTATATAAACCTCCCTTCTTCCCAAGCACAAGCTAGTTAGAGTGTTGGTTGAGTGTGAGTATACTATTTTGATAAGAAAAGCAAGCTATTACTAGTTGTAGCCATCTAGTTGGGTGAGGGAGAAGTGTTTTTAGGTTTGGAGTGAATTATAAACGGAAAGTCCTTTAAACTATTGTCATTTGAAGCCATCATGGAATGCTAGTAGAAGTGTGTAGGAATCTGGTCTTGTCAGAGGAAGACTACAACGCCAGGATGAATGCTTGTAATCTCTCTTTGATATTAATATATGCAACTCTAAATTGATTTCCTACATGTTTTGTAATATTACATATTCGTGTCTTGATGCTTCTTGACTCATAAAGTAGGTTGAATTGCAATTTGTTTATTATTATGTTTGTGTGTTGTTGTTGTTTACTTATTTCAGGAACTTGAAGAAGGAAGCAAGATATTGTTAGAGTGAGCAAGTGAGGAAACCATCAGGCAGGACAAGCAACCAAGAGGTAGGCCCTCTTGAGTGATTCTAACCTAAGGAAATCTTCCATAGAATGTATCTGTTGTAGCCATACCCATTATCGGGCTAGAGGAATTTGTTCATGTCCGCACTTGTAATTTTACTTCACCATAGATTTTATTTACAATTTTAATGTGAACTTGTGTATTCCTTTATTAATATAAATCATGTTATTCTAAATTTTATTTCATAGAAGTACTTATACTATTGATCCAAAATGGATCTTGTTAAGTCAAGTCGAAATTTGCTATATGTTTGAAGTCCAAGATGGACCTAGGTAGAAAAATGTTCTTGACATGTGTAAAATTTTAACATCCCATTTTCTCACGAAATTGGTTCCAAGTCGAAGAGATATACATACTAATTCTGGTGGTATCTATGGATTTGCATTTGGCCTCCGTACGAGGGAGAAAATGGTTGTTGAATTTTATGGTGAACAGGTGAAAAGGGGCCTTGTTGGACATGTGGCATTCACGTAGTTCGACAAATGGAAATGGTAAAGTTAATAGGTCAAATTTCATCTCTAGTGCATATCTTCAAGTGAATGGTGACATTTTGGGTTTTGGTTGGTTAAAGATTCATATTATAAGTTACAGCTTGTCGTCCTTCAACTCAACGGGCAATATTCTGTTGAGAACCAGTGAATATTACAAATGTATATATGTATCCATCTATTGGAAAGACATTTTGATTATATTACATATAATCATATTCCTAGATGCATGAATACATTGACAGATGCATTAGCTAATTACGTGTTGGATAGACATTTACAAAACATGTGAAAGATAAGTAAGGCATTTTTACCATAGTAGACAGGAAAATACAACATATATATATGTGAGAATGTTTGATACATCAGAACCAAAAAAATAATATGTATGTCTATAATAACATTGGTGGCTCATAGGCCTCATAACATCCGTGGCACGTAGGCCTCAAAAAATATGTAAGTACTGGACCTAGGAACTACTCAGCATGGTGGTCATGATAGCAGAAGACAACTCATGCAACATGACTCATTAATTGGAAAACCCAATCTGAGACTCCAACTGTGTGCCTCTGGTACCACCAAGGCATGTCTCCTATTCCAGCATACTCTGGAATACCATGAGTCAACCCCTTGAGGCTCCTCACGATCTCCTCCTCATTATCGCTCCCTTCCTGATAAGGGGCAACAACAATGATGGGGAGAGGTATGCGCCTGGCTATTGGGGACATCTCGGCTAGCCACTCTGGTCCAACATCTGCATAGATAAGGGAAATGTTATAAACCTGCATATACCAAAAAAAATTAAAAAAACATCAAAATAAAAAATTTGATTTTTTACCTTCATCATCGAAGTCCTCCCCATCTTGTAAGGGCATATCTAGGTCTCCACGGAAATTAGTGCCACTGTTTGGCCAGTCCTCCACGATGATCGTATGTCATCGTAGCCATGAGAAGAATGTTGGTTGGTATGAAATATGCTGACCCCCAGTGATCCTGGGCATCAAACGGCTCCAGTGGGCCATCCGTGAATTGTGTGGCACAGGAGGATCAACCTCAGTCAATTGATATTGGAACAATGGCACTTGTTCCAGGAAGAAAGTCACAAGTACTAATCCGAAGCCAAATTGCTTCAGATTCCTCACCTTGGCCTTGAACAACTGGTTCTTGATGTTCATCTTCATGGCCTCTACCTAGTTGAAGACTATAGGAGATGTGCAGTCAATAGCATAAAGGAACTTCGACTTGTTAGTCTCATGTTCCGCCTGGGACCCCACCACTCTGTTGATAGTCAACAGAAGCACCCTCAATTTTAGATCCCACACACTGGAAATCTCTATATTCCCACTCTTGGATTTCAAGGCCTCAAGATAATGTTCAGAAAGCAGGGAAGATATGCTTTCCCTGACTGGATGTGACACATACATGTTCACTAGCTCACCTCTGTGAGACAGTCTAGTGATGAAGTAGATATCTGAAGTTGTCAACTCCAGCTCCTGGTCCCCAATGACAAAAATCTCACGATTGATGTCCCAAAGGCCTATCAAGTATCGAAGCAACTTGGGCTAGGCCCTCATCACTGGTGTAAGGAAGAATTTGAGGAACCCGTAAGCCCTCAAAGCCTGCAGGAAATTTGGATCATTCAATACCTTGGTGTCGAAATCTTCATGTTCTCTTTCCTTCCAATCCACCATTTTCGACAACTTCTCTCCTGCAAAAGCCATTTATTTGTGTCAATCATCAATTTTGGCACATAAAATTCATGTTTTAACGGTTAGTCCTTGAGAAACAATGATTTTTTCCTATCCACAGCGCCAACGCACTTTTTTAAAGATAGTCGCACTATTCGGTGTGAATGGTTATGAAAAAACCCTTGGCCGACATGATTCCATGCCCAGAAATCGCGCCGACCGAGGGCAAATTTTTTTCTCAAAAACCTCCCTAAAAATCCTAACAAAAAGGCTAAAAACAGAAATGAATAACATGAAAATGGAGCTCAGGTCTTCGGCTGCTTCCTAGAACTGATGTCTCATTGATTGACCTCCCAGATCTCCCGCAATCTGCTTCGCAAAAACCAGGGCAAAGTGGGTAAAAAAGTCTTCACTACAAGGTAAAATGGTAAATGGTAAAAATATATTTACTTTTCCCCTTTTTATTCATTCTTTCATGAAAATAGCATGTTTTGTAAGTATTTTTGACCTATTTTACCTCAAGGAATCGATAATACCCTTTGCCCTACTTGTTCAGCAACAGGTGATGGATGCTCGACGATGGTGATGAGTCACATTTCAGTGCTTTTCTCGACTTGTTAAAATCATATGAAAATATTATTGAGTATTTTTCCCTTTTTTACTCGTTAAAGAGAATAAAAATGAGGGTTCCGCTTTCAACTCTTTTCCGACCCTTTAAAAATGAAAAGATAGCCAAGCCCTTGTCATTTCAAACTCGTTAATGGATGTGAAACTTCATGCGCCCAGTATAAGTTTACCCCTTTTTTGGGTTGGGAGGCACTATTTACGAAAAAGGTACTCCTTGACTAAAATGGTCAAGCAATTCTCTCAAGTATTGTTTTCTACCTTTTCGCGCTCGAGAGACACAAATGTACAGAAAGGGACCATGTAGAGTTTATCTTTTACGTGTCTTTTTCAAACTCTCTAAACATGAAAAAGATACCAGTTACACCTTTGTCGTTAAAATTTTAAATGACATTAGATTTGTCACCATGATGAACACGAGCTTCTCCTTCCTAAGCCTTGCTAAACTTACTACGTCTGATTCATTCGAAGGATGAACTTATAGTGCAAGTATATTCTATCCCCTTCAAGCGTACGATTAAAAAATAATTGGCGTACTCGCCAGAAGTGGTGGGGGGAAATTTGGAAATCTATCAGTCGTGTCAGCGACTTACTCCTGAACATTACACTCTTTGCTTCATGTTGGGTTGGGACATCCTCCTTTACATCGTTGACCTTCCTGGGTTTGGGCCATTCAATTTGCCTTCCATTTGATCTCTGTTATGTCATCATGACCATCGATTCCATGGATCCAAAAGTTGCCAAAATTCCAGTTGTATCATCGATATGTTCAAGAGTTTTCCTTCTACAATTACACTTACCTCTGTTTCTCTGTATCATCCAAAAAACATTTTGCATCCTCCCATCTCACGTTGATGATGTGAAATTCATTATGGCCCTCCTTCGACATAGTCTCTTTCTATCGACATCGACTCATTATCTGGAAATTTGAACGAGAGACTCCCTTCAAGTACCTTAGAGCTTGCATGCCCTAATGGCAAGTTCTTCACACTCAACGACAAGTTCACATCATTGGCTTTTGATCGAGTGATTTCACGAGTGTTTGAATTTAGTTCCTGTATTCACATTATGTGAATTGTGCTGATAGTACCTTGAGGGCCATTGCCATTATTGATGGTTTCTCTCATTCTTTTTAACAGTTTTCATCATTGACTAGTAATCAAGTGACTTTCTAGCATGTTTGATATCAACACATCTATTTGCATGCTAGAATTTGTACTTTGATCAAGTCGTGTTGGAGCACAGGGCCCTGGACTTAGATCACAAAAGTCCAAGTTGTGAAGTGATCTGAAATGGTTATGATGATATGCATCTCTCTATGAGATGGTTGGCTACGACCAGACTATGAGTTGTCATATGTGATCCTTCTCATTATTGGATGGTTATGACCATACCTTGGTTTTGTTATGATCCTCTTTAACGAATGCCTACGCCCATACTTGGATCCATTTACATGATCATTCTCTAGATGGCTGCGTCCATGCCATGCTTCATGTATCATTTGATAGAGATCTCAGTTTATGTATATGTATTTGTACTTGCTTGCAGGTTTTTTGATGGCAGACCAGTTCCCCGCATTGATTTCTAAATAATTTCATCCCTCAACTTTGACTCGGCCTTCACGCTTTAGGGGGCATCTATTACACAACATTTTGCCATTATCCCTATACTCCCCATTCCTTGATCCTAGAGGACCTCTACAGTGAACCTCGCATGCTTTGCCTTCATGAAGAAACTCCCATTATGTCCCTCTTCATGAGCGATCATTTCCTTTTTGCACCATTTCCCGTGAAACTTTTGTTTCGCCCAATTTACAAGATCGACGCTAATGACCTTTGTATCCCCCATGCCAATGTGAATAGATTAGCACTATTCCCATCGACAATCGGTGCGACTGAGCTGTGTTCCAATTACACTAGCCCTATTATGGAATTTTTTTTTTTTAAATTAGATCCGAAGCTTCCAGCTCTAGAAGCTTTGTAACAGAAGTTTGGTAAATGGTTTGGCCGGATGGGGTCTGAATGACAGTTTGGGCTCCTTTGCCCTATAATGATGGAACTAATTCAAGGGATAAGTCCTTCTCCCATGAGAAGAGGATCCATATCCCATCCATATTTCCTATATAAACCTCCCTTCTTCCCAAGCACAAGCTAGTTAGAGTGTTGGTTGAGTGTGAGTATACTATTTTGATTAGAAAAGCAAGATATTACTAGTTGTAGCCATCTAGTTGTGTGAGGGAGAACTGTGTTTGGGTTTGGAGTGAATTATATAGGGAAAATCCTTTAAACTATTGTCGTTTGAAGCCATCATGGAATGTTAGCAAAAGTGTGTAAGAATCTGGTCTTATCAAAGCAAGACTGCCACGCCAAGATGAATGCTTGTAATCTCTCTTTGATATTAATATATGCAACTATAAATTGATTTCCTACATGTTTTGTAATATTACATATTCGTGTCTTGATGCTTCTTGACTCATAAAGTAAGTTGAATTGCAATTTGTCTATTATTATGTTTGTGTGTTGTTGTTGTTTACTTATTTTAGGAACTTGAAGAAGGAAGCAAGAGATTGTTGGAGAAAGCAAGTGAGGACACCATCAGGTAGCACAAGCGACCAAGAGGTAGGCCCTCTTGATTGATTCTAACCTAAGGAAATCTTCCATAGAATGTATCTGTTGTGGCCAGACCCGTTATCGGGCTAGAGGAATTTGTTCATGTCTGCCCTTATAATTTTACTTCACCACAGATTGTCTTTACAATTGTAATGTGAACTTGTGTATTCCTTGATTAATATAAATGATGTTATTCTAAATTTTATTTCATAGAAGTACTTATACTATTGATCCAAAATGGATCTTGTTAAGTCAAGTCAAAATTTGCTATATGTTTGAAGTCTAAGATGGACCTAGGTAGAAAAATTGTTCTTGACATGTATAGAATTTTAACATCCCATTTTCTCGCGAAATCTGTGCCAAGTCGAAGAGATAGACGTACTAATTCTATTGGTATCTATAGATTCGCATTTGGCCTCCGTACGATGGAGAAAATGGTCATTGAATTTTATGGTGAACAGATGAAAAGGGGCCTTGCTGGACATGTGGCGTTCACATAGTTCGACAAATGGCAATGGTAAAGTTAAGAGGTCAAAGTTCATCTCTGGTGCATATCTCGAGGTGAATGGTGACATTTTGGGTTTTGTTTGGTTAAAGATTCATATTATAAGTCATGGGTGCATTAATAAGTTTGTGGCACAGCTACAAACCTATGGTTTGTAAACCATATGACATACCATATATGAAATTAAAGGTGCACATTCTTCTTAATGCTAAAACATGCTAAAGGTTCAAACTATGTGTGAAAACCATGGTGGGCGCAAGCAATAGCTACGTTATGCAAACCATTTAACTATATTGTAGGTGGGCGCAAAGACTTACGTTATCAAACCATGGTGGCAGAATATGTAATGAACCTATGGGGAATATGCAATATGGCGGAGTAAATCAAAACCTATGGAAAAAGGTTATAAACTATGGTGTAGAATTATAACAAAGTATAAACACGTTCATACATGGTGGATCCCAGTCTAGTCACATGGCACAAAGGTCGAGGCACATGGTGGTGGAGTTAATGGCCATGACCGCCAGAGGATGTGAGTTAACTTTCCAACAAAGCATCAAAGATGTGGTGTCAAACCATATTGCAAGCATATATGTTAAATTCTGATGGCAAATATATATTAAAACAAAAAATATGGCTTTTATACATTGTGGAGGTGGAAACCATGTGGTCTGGTGATATTGCATGACAAGGATGACAATGTGTAATATGTGGTTCAATCAACATGTCAGAGCAGTTTGAGACCACCAGGGTTAGATGCCACGGGTCTATGGTTTTATAGATCATCGAGTATGCGGTTACAACAAGTGTTATTTGGCGTGGAGATGTGGCACATGGCACGAAGATGCAGGCATAGTTAAAACAACATTGTTGAGTTGTTGCCATGACCACCGGAGGTTGTGAACGTGGAGTACTGAGTCAGCATTTCCATGGGATATGTCATCAAATCATCGGGAATAGGTAAGGAGTAGCTTCAATTCACGTGGAAAATGATGTATGACTATGTGGCATGGGGTCACTGCCGAAAGCAGTTCACATGGCCACAGGTTGTCATAACTTAATCGCCACACAGACCAGAGCTGAGTTACGATATGGTCTTTCATCGAGTTATATAATAAAACTTTGGATTATGATTGTAATAAAAGCCATCGGTTCAATCTATATGCACCATGAATAAACCATAGGATAATACATTACATCAATGCACAAAGGATATTGTATTCAGTCCAGCCTTTGTAAACCATATGCATTATATGGTTAGACCATACTAAAATGAAATGCGCCAAAGTTAATAATTGTTATAACTATAGCGCTATGTGTAATTTTGTTATTGCACCGAGTATAGGTTTGTCCACCTAATTAGAACAACTTGCCATGTATATCTCGATAGGTTCGAACATGGAACCTAGCCCAGGTATTATAAAAGGATTACCATTGCACCACTGCAGAGGGGGAGTTGAACAATGAGCTCCATAACAGAGTCCTATTGGTGCTTGTAGTGTTCATTTGAGGATATCTTGGTCCTCCTTGGGCCTTTTTACTGATGGAGATAGGCGTTGGAAAGATGAGATATAGGCCTCCTTTCTGATAGCCAGCAACAGTGCCTGTGTGCACAGTTCATATGGAATAAACTCTATGTAAAGAAGGATTTCAAAGCCATTTCAGAGGCAAGCAGTTGTCAAGTTAGTTTTTGCCTTTATAGAAGCATCCGAAAGATGATTTAGAAACTTGAAGAGCTGAAACAGGGGTTTTGACACATTCTGGATTCAATGACAGTGGTTGTTCATCAACAATAGCAGTGAAGTCTGTAGAAGTCTGTACCTGAATTGCATCTCACTCAGACAAGTGGAGACAAGGTAAATAATCAATGTATTGATCAAACTCGAATTCTCAATTTTAGTAGAGGTCAAACTCATTCTTAGAGACTCTATGTTTTTGTTATAAATGATAAGTCCTTTGTAGAATGTCAAGTGAAATTGCAAGAGTTCTGTAAATGAGAGCATTTCCATATTGGGGAAATAGCCACAACTATATCAACAATTTTGATGTACTTCTTCTTATTTAGTGGAATACGAGTGGCCTAGCCTTTTAGAGCAGGGCCCGGAGAAGTAACCTAAGAGGGGTGAACTCCGTCAACAATCTCGATGTCTTTCTATTTGACATTGCATGCTTATGTGTGTCATGTCATTTTTGCATAACTTGTTTAGATGTATTAAATTACTGTTGTCAAAGGCCCATTTAACACTTGCCAAGTGTCATGAAGCGATCTAATTCTGCAATTTCAGATCAACTATAGTTTTATTTTGTAACGTAAGTTAGTACATAAAGCTCCCTACCTGGTTTACATTGTGAATTCAATTATTTCTTAGTTAGATTATCTAATTAGATAATTTTTATTTCTATTTATATGTAAATTAATATTTTAATTCTCTGTAATTTTATTTCTTGAACTTTTATACATTCTTTATTGCAAAAGTGTGGATTCCCTATAGAGGTTAGGCACTAAAGTTTGACGAATAAAAGTGTTTTTTAAGGAACTGCAAAACTATTTGATTCTTATGCAAAACAAAGTATTGTGATGAGAGATCATAGAATTATTTTGTAAATGTAATCTTAGTGATCATGCAAGCATGTAGCATTTTACTTTCTTCCTAATTGAAGTTTAACTTTCAAGTGTAAAGTGTGGATTCCCCCTACAAAAGTTAGGCATTGAAGGTTGAAGAATGAAAGTGCTTCTTAATTAATCATAGAATCATTTTATGACAAACAAATGAATATGATTAGAGTTCACAAAGCTGTCTTGAAAACATGAGCTCATTGATCCAACAAATCTTTGTATCCCTCTAATTTTCAGTTTGATAATTCATTTTATTGCCAATGCATGCCTTAGAGCATTAGATTGTAAAAGCTCTTTCATAGCTTGAGAATCATTTGTTTACTAGTTCCACACATACAATGTTGGTGTTTAAAAGTTTATGACCATAGATTGACACTTAAATATAATGGAGTTTAAGTAGCTAACTTTCTTAACAATAACTTTCTCAAACTAAAGGAGGTTGTATACAATCAATTTTGAGCAACCTCCTCAAATCAAAATAGGTTACTATAATGTAAAGTTCCTCAAATTTGATGTGGAATCTAGGAACCTTCTCAAAATTTAACATTAAGGGGTGACACGAAATTGATTTTAAATATCCTTCTCAAAAATCAATTTTGAACAACCTCCTTAAACACATTTAATGTGGATAAACTTTTGAAAATCTAGGAAACTCTTCAAATTTGAGGATAGAATCTTAATATGAGGCATGTTTGTCATAATAAACACATTTTAATTGAGAGAAAAATACAAAAAGACTCATTCTTCCTATCGATTTAAAAAAAGCTCAAGAATTTTACACAATCTTCTCAAAACTGAGGAAAATTTCTATAGTATACCTATCATATATTATGAGATATATTATCATAATGTAATAAATAAATATCATGTGAGGATCGTTATATAGTTAATAAATAAAACATATTAATGATTACATTATATAATGCATATTGTTATATAATAATATTTGTTTATTATATTATAATCATAAATCTAATAAGATATATCAAGTATATTACACTTTTATAGAGAATAAAAAAATGACCAATAGTTAAGAACATGTGATTTTTCCTAGAAAGACAAGGATTCAAATATAAAGGTCTTTTCCATAAACAAGTGTGTGATACAACATATTTGGTTCCAAACTTGGCTATGGCTTTAAAATTAAATTATTATTATTATTATTTGTTACCTTTTTAATTAAAGAAAAACTATGAAAATTGTAAAACTAAATTTTCCTTTAATTGAATAGAGTTATGTTGTTAAACTTAAGTGTATAATTTTGAGTATTTAAGATAATGAATTATATATATATATATATATAATTATAGAGAGAGAAGAGAGAGAGAGAGAGAGAGAGAGAGAGTTGTTAGGAAATATAGAAAAGAGTATTCTCTATGATAAAATAGTTTAAATATTCACTAGTATAGGTTCATTTTAACCCGAAATAAGTGTGGAGAGGGATTAAATCCCTTATGTGCTAATTTCGGGTAGTGTACCTTTTTTCATTTTTTAAATTGCATCTTTTTTAATGTATAAATCTAATAAATGCCTTGAAAATCTGGTTGAGCACTTGGATTATGTAGAGTGCACAACTTAAACTTACAATCCCAACAAATTTTTACTACATTTCAAATGATTGAAAACTATACCCCAAAGGAGCCAACATGTAGAATAGTAAGACTAATTAAAATGTTTTAACCATTTTTATTGATATATTTTATTTAAAACTCATTTATTTATTATTTATTGTTTTTAAATGCCACATTAATTTTATATTAAGAATTGAACAAATGGCATATGTCACTTTTATTATTCTTATTAAGAAATAACTAGTTTTTTCTTTATTTCAATTATTTATTTTCTTTATACATTTAAATAATTTACCGAAACCTTATATTGAAATATCTTTGTGAAGTATAATAATTGTATATCTTGCACACTCAATGAAATATTTGTACGACGTCTTTTGAGGTGTAATGTTAATAATAAATCGAGTTAGCATAGTGAGAATGAGAATATATATATATATAACGAAATGGATATATTCACTTTTATTTTTAATTATAGTTATAGTTGGCATTTCTTTATTTAAAAAATATTTTATTTTTTGTCTGAAAGGTACATGTGTCAACTCTATGTGGTTCATTAGCATAATACTATTATTTTTTACTTTTAATTACTTTTATCCTTTTCAAGTTTGATATAGAGTTATATTATTTCACATGAACATTGAAATACTTTATTGATGATGGAGAGTAAAAATGAAATATTCTTACACATCTTTTGAGTAGTAATAATGCATTTAATTAACTATATATATATATATATATATTATATATTATATATATATATTTATATATATATATATATATATATATATATATATATATAGTTTTTAATTATGGTAAACATTTAAAAAATATTGATTTTGTTTAAAAAGTGAAGTAAAAGTTTAACATTAAACACATTACGCATCTATCTATTAACTTTCTAAAATATTGGAATGAAAAATTATAAAAATTTAACATTGGAACTTTTTATTTTTAAATTTCAAATATATAAATTTAGATAAAAAATTTTAAAATAATGATTAAAATATAATAATAATTAATTCTATAAATAATACTAATGTTATTCTTAAAATATGATTTTTCCATAAATCTAAACTAATCATTCTTTAAATTTTAATATTTAATTTTATAGATTTTCGCATATAAAAAAGATTTTTGTTAAAATTTCTAAAATAATTATTAACATATTAATAATAATAATTAATTTATAAATAATCATTAATTTTAAATAAAAAATTCCAAACAAATATTATTTTTTTACCCAAAATTACAGCGTGTTAAACATTTGGCTATGCGGTTATTGTTTTGCACGTGCTAGGACACGGGGGACGTTGTAGCTCCTTAGGTTGAATTGAATTCTCTATATTGAGTTTTCCACTGGACGGCGCGGAGACAATGACAGATAAGGTCTTCTGACCATAAGCAATTCCGAGGAAGACGGAGAAGTGGGCCAAAACAGCGAGTAATTTTAGGAATCTGCAACCCGGATAAGGGTTGCCGAAAGATAGAAACAGAGCACTGGAAAACTCAGCAGGGCTAAAAAAAAAACTACAACAATATGAATCATAAATTATAAAATAATAACACTGAGTTAAAATACTACAACAATATGAATCATAAATTATAAAATAATAACACTGAGTTAAAATAGAATAGTAATTAAAAGATTGCTTAAATAATAACACTGAGTTAAAAGATTGGTTTAATAAATAGTAATTAAAAGAATGCTTAAATCTAAATTTGAACACAACGGTCCAAAAACGCAAGCATAAAACTCAGGAATGCCCTAAGTCATTATATACTGCGCACCTCATGAATGAAGAAGGAGAGGGATGGGTGATTTTGATGAATGAAGAATGAGAGGAGGAAATTCTCATATCAAGAGGAGGTGGGGATGGTATTCCAATCCGAAAACAAGAGCAGGGTGATCGAGTGGATTGATTATTCATGGAGAGGGTAATTTGTTTGTCTATCTCTCTATTTGATTAATTTGTTTGTCTATTTCTCTGTTTGGTTAACAAATGGTTTTCTCTGCTCAATTTACAGGTTAATCATCCTGGGTATTCTATCTCTCTCAAGCATTGTGTCTTTGTCTGTCTTATGGAGCGCTCCATAAATGTTTTGTTCTGTGTAGTGTTGTATGCATCAATGTCCTGTGTTGTGTTGTGGTTGTGTCTTGTGTAATGTTTGTTTTGTGTGTCTGTTAATTGAGAGAGAAAGTCCATGCCAAGGAGAGTATGCATCACTTGTTGAAGGGCCAATTTGATCAACCAATGATGCATCAAGAGTGAGTTGTACTCATGCCAATATTTTCTTGGATTATTTTATAATTCATTTTGGGCCTGGGCCTGTTTCTTTTTCTGATCATGAGTTGGAATTTTATGTACAGGAGCTGGAGTAGCATTTCCGGTGCTTTTGTAGCAGAGAATGAGGATTTTCCAGCACTTTCTCAATAGCCTCTGAAAAATTCCTAAGAAGCATGGTTAGTATGTTCTCCTCTGTTTCATGGTTTGTGTTTATTTCTAAGTCTGAGACGGAGGATAGCCTGTTGTTTATGTTTGCTTCCCAGCTGCACCCAAGAGTTTCTCCTGTAATTTCTAGTTGTTTATGTTTGCTACCCAGCTGCACCCAAGAGTTTCTCCTCTCATTTTTCCACACCAACTCTGCCTCATCCTTGCCTTAAATGATTTCTTTCTATTTCGTTTCGAGCTAGGATTTTTGGTGTTCAAACTATTTAGTTCTTCCTTCAAGCAATAACCCTTTGAATTTAATACCCTGAACTTTGACCATTGGTGTATCACCTGGTACAACCCCTGTTCTGCATCATTGATACTCATCACCTGTTCATCGATGTGTTTCCAAGTCCTCATCGATGTGTTGAAAGCCGATATAGTAGTCAATGAAAGCAGGGTGAAATTCCTTTCCTTTTCATGGCGTTTTCTCCACACTCGTGCTGGTCTCGTCTTCTTATTATTGTTATTTATGATGCATGCGTTAAAAAAATCTGTCAACAACCTGTGTGGCATTTTCCTCCACTTATCCCTAGTACCATAATACAACTTACATTGCAATCGGCATTAAATCACATCTCAACTCTTGTTATATAAATTCTACTTAGGGTTTATATAAATTCTACTTAGGGTTCCAACAGAGAGTAGCACTGCCTCTAAAACTTCTTCCCGTCCCGTCCCTGGCACGACTTTTCATTGTATACCTAAACGTGTACGGTTGTGTTCTGTTGGATTGGAAGTTTCCAGAGTCACTTATAACTTCATAGGCGAATAGGGGTCTCGTTTTGTCGATCAGTTGTACTTTATTACGTTAATTAAGCAGATTATCGGCCTGTCTGTGTTCCAGAATTTAATTTATTTAGCAGATTATAGGGTTGTCTATGTTCCAGAATTTTAATTTATTTACCGGATTGAGATAAATCGACGATAGGGATTTATTTAACCTTTAGCGAACATGTTATTTGTATGAGGCACAGGTCTCACATGAGAGGAGCCTCCGAACCTGACACTTGGGTATGAAGTTATAGGTTCATCATCTTTCATAAATAGCATAGCCCCGTGCCCAATACATGAGTACCAATGGGTCTCGTTTTGTCGATCAGTTGTACTTTATTACGTTAATTAAGCAGATTATCGGCCTGTCTGTGTTCTAGAATTTAATTTATTTAGCAGATTATAGGGTTGTCTATGTTCCAGAATTTTAATTTATTTACCGGATTGAGATAAATCGACGATAGGGATTTATTTAACCTTTAGCGAACATGTTATTTATATGAGGCACAGGTCTCACATGAGAGGAGCCTCCAAACCTGACACTTGGGTATGAAGTTATAGGTTCATCATCTTTCATAAATAGCATAGCCCCGTGCCCAATACATGAGTACCAATTAGCCCCATAGGAAACCTAGAAACTAACAATTATAACGCCCAGGGCAGCCAAGAGTTGCCACGGACATAATTGGTCGACTAATCCAAGAGGAGTTGCCATGGATGGTACCAGCAACAGTTGTAATTAAACCAAATTTTAGTTTATCCACCTGTTATTAATTTTAGTTTATCCTTTCTATCTTTGTTCTTTTTTCACCTCAAACCCAAACCCATTTATTAATTTTAGTTTATTATTGCATTATAGTTTGAGGTGTACGCCTATCACATTTCATGTGGTTGTTCAACATGAAGAATACAATATTTAACCCGCATCATTACTCGTAAGTCATCATTACTCTGGATAGAAACTATCGCGCATGGTAAGTCATTACTATGGACCCTTTAGTCTTGCACACGCGTAGTCCCCAGAATGTCATGATGACTACCTAAAACAATCATACAATTTGACAACCGTCTTCCTTTTCTTCTCTCTTATTAATTACATTACCATGTTTTCTCTTTCAACTTTTTTATTATTAAATTTCCAATTCAACATTTAGTTTACTTTAAGTAGTTTTATTAATTATATATCACGATATTTTTCTCTTTCTCTTTCCATGGTTAATTTTTATTAAATTTCCTGAGAGAAATATATTTATTAAAAATTTACGTGGTCCATTAATAAACATATATTTATTCATTACATTATTTATTATTTTATTTTATATTTTAATTTAAGGAACTATATAACAGAATTTCAAAAATAAACATGTATTTAGTCACCATGTTATTCATTATTTTATTTTATATTTTAATTTGAGAAAAATATATAACAAACAATGGTTGACAATTTTATTTACTAAATAAAATTTTATTAATAAGAGTATGTTCTTGTTATATTGAAGTTAAAAGTTATTAAATATGTTTTTTTGATTTACTTTTAATATGTAATGGTTATATTTAATTGTTATTATATTAAACATATAAATTATATCATACTCGTATTACTTTACATAATAATATTGTATTCATATTTTTTTCTAAATATTTTTTTTATCCATTTTTTGTTGGTATCTATATATCTATTATATATATATTATCTATATATATATATATAATATATTATATATATATATATATATATATATAATATGGATTTTTTTTTTATCAACTATGCATTTAATTATATTACAAGTTGTTAGGAAAGCTTTGTATATTAACAATATCATTTCACTGTTGTATGTTGCAGAAAATTTATCAATACCAAAGTTGTTCTGGGTGGCTCGAAGACATCATCTATTTTTATGTTTTGTAATGTTGTAATTATAATTTTTCTTATATATTATGTTTAGATAGGCCCATCAAAGAATGTACATGAACAGAAACTACCATTAATAATATGAGTAGGCTTTTTTTTTGTTGGAGGGGGAATTCAACCCCTCCAAAAGGCTCATAGGAAGGTTAAACAGTAACCCTCCTTTGAGTTGTGTTCCTTGTGCTCATGGTTTTCATGATCTTTAGTTTATAGTATATCCTTTTATTATAATAATAATAATAATAATTTATAAACATGTTTTAAGCATCTTCCAACATACACACAAATGGAAAAACCACTTTTATTCACATAAATCATGTAACATTTTTTCAATGTTTTAAACGTCTTCCCCACATACACACCAATACCAAGGTCACTCTTATATTTCACATAAATAACTCAAATTTTTTTCAATGTTCTAAACAACTTCCTCACACACACAAATGGAAAAACCAATCTTATTGACATAAATTATACAACATTTATAACCTAAATTTATTTATATTCTTTAATTTCTATATTTTTTTTGTTTTGTTTTTTTTTTACGACTTTGAATTGGCTTTGATTTTTTTATTTGTTTAGTTATACATTTTTATTATAAGTATGTTATTAGGATATTTATATTTATATTTTTTTTTCCTTCTTTTATAATATTACTGATATTTTATAAATTTAATTTAAATATTTTAATATTTATTTAAGTGTGTTTGTAAATATTTAAAAAAAGTTTTTTTATTATAAATTTACATAATATTAAATCATTTGTCTATTGGTTTTATTATTTTATAATATAATTAAATATTATATTTTTGAAGGCATATATAATATATATATATATATATATATATATATATATATCTGGGTTATAATGTATGCTTTGGATTCTTTATTTTGTATGTATATGAATGTATTATTTTCAGAATATATGAAATGAGAGTGTTTGCATTACTTGTATGTACTTCTTTGGGGTGTTTATTCTTCTATATATGTTTATGAATGTCTCATTTTGCATGTTTTTGAGTATTCTTTCCATTGTTTATTTGTATGTATATGTGTGTATTCTTTGAGTATGCCTTGAGTGTTAGAATGGTGGTTTCATTGTTTGCATGTATATACATTTATTTATTTTGAAGAGTTGCTTGTATTATCTTGAGTGTTTTTTAGTATTCCTTCATTATTTGCTTTGTGTGTGTATTCTTTGAGTATTCTTGTGTATGGATATTGTTTATTTGTATGTGTATGAATGTATTATTTGTTGTATTTGTATGAGTATTATTCACTTGTATTCTAGATATGTGCATGAATGTGTTCCTTGCTTTATTTGCATGTGTCTTGTTTACTTTTATTCTTTGCATGTATACGAATATGTTCTTTATGTGTACATAAATCTATTCTTTGCTACATTTATATGTCTCTTGTTTACTTGTATCTGTATGAATGTCTTCTTTAACTCCGTATGAATCTATTCTTTTCTACATTTGTAAGTGTCTTGTTTACTTGTATTCCTTGTATGTGCATGAATGTATTATTCATATGTGTATGAATCTATTCTTTGCTACACTTCTATGTGCCTTGCATAATTGTTGTTTTCTTTGTATGTATGTGTCTTGTTTACTTGTATTACTTGTATGTGTATCAATGTATTCTACATGTGTGTATGAATCTATTCTTTGCTACACTTGTATGTGCCTTGCATAATTGTTTTCTATGTATGTCTGTGTTTTGTTTACTTGTATTCCTTGTATGTGTATGAATGTATTCTTAATGTGTGTTTGAATCTATTCTTTGCTACACTTGTATGTGCCTTCAATAATTGTTTTCATTGTATGTGTGTGTCTTGTTTACTTGTATTCCTTGTGTGTGTATGAATGTATTCTTCATGTGTGTATGAATCTATTCTTTGCTACACTTGTATGTGCCTTGCATAATTGTTTCATTTGTATGTGTGTGTCTTGTTTACTTGTACTCCTTGTATGTGTATGAATGTATTCTTCATGTGTGTATGAATCTAATCTTTGCTACACTTGTATGTGCCTTGCATAATTGTTGTTTTCTTTGTATGTATGTGTCCTGTTTATTTGTATTCCTTGTATCTGTATGAATGTATTCTACATGTGTGTATGAATCTATTCTTTTCTACACTTGTATGTGCCTTGGATAATTGTTTTCTATCTATGTATGTGTCTTGTTTACTTGTATTCCTTGTATGTGTATGAATGTATTCTTCATGTGTGTACGGATCTATTTCTTGCTACATGTGTATGTGCCTTCCATAATTGTTTTATTTGTATGTGTGTGTCTTGTTTACTTGTATTCCTTGTATGTGTATCAATGTATTCTTCATGTGTGTTTGAATCTATTCTTTGCTACACTTTTATGTTCATTGAATAATTGTTTTCATTGTATGTATGTGTCGTGTTTACTTGTATTCCTTGTATGTGTATGAATGTATTCTTCATGTGTGTATGAATCTATTGTTTGCTACACTTGTATGTGCCTTGCATAATTGTTTTCTTTGTATGTGTGTGTCTTGTTTACTTGTACTCCTTGTATGTGTATGACTGTATTCTTCAAGTGTGTATGAATCTATTCTTTGCTACACTTGTATGTGCCTTGCATAATTGTTTTCTTTGTATGTGTGTGTCGTGTTTACTTGTATTCCTTGTATATGTATGAATGTATTCTTCATGTGTGCATCAATCTATTATTTGATACACTTATATGTGTCTTGCATAATTGTTTTCTTTGTATGTGAGTGTCTTGTTTACTTGTATTCCTTGTATGTGTGTGTCTTGTTTACTTGTATTCCATGTATGTGTATGAGTGTATTCTTCATGTGTGTAGGAATCTATTCCTTGCTACTCTTGTATGTGCCTTGCGTAATTGTTTTCTTTGTATTTGTGTATCTTGTTTACTTGTATGTGTATGATTGTATTCTTCATATGTGTAGGAATCTATTCTTTGCTACACTTGTATTCCTTGTATGTGTATGAATGTATTCTTCATGTGTGTATGAATCTATTGTTTGCTACACTTGTATGTACCTTGCATAATTGTTTTCTTTGTATGTGTGTGTCTTGTTTACTCGTATAACTTATATGTGTATGAATGTATTCTTCATGTGTGTATGAATCTATTTTTTGCTACACTTGTATGTGCCTTGCATAATTGTTTTTTTGTATGTGTGTGTCTTGTTTACTTGTATGCCTTGTGTGGGTATGAATGTATTCTTTGCTACAACATAATTGTATTCTTTATGTGTGTATGAATCTATTCTTTATGTACCTATGAATCTTTCTTTGCTATATTTGTAT
>APFE031155482.1:58564-84613 GCA_000404065.3 Pinus taeda | reverse complement strand
CATTGTTCTTTCTTTAGAAGCTTTGTCATTCTGTTAGAGCTGATTATCTTTCTCAGTTTCCCTGTGATACCCCTTAATTCAAATTCCTTTCCTTCCGAAGAAAATTTCATGAAAAGTTCTTGAAAATTAAAAGCTATTGTACCCAAATATTGTAGCCATTGGACTCTTAGTACAACATCAGCACCACCCATTGGAATGGAAAGCATTGTGCTATTCAATACATATTCTCTCATGGATAGCTTGATATTATGGCACTTTCCAGAGCAATTTATGGTTCCTCCACTCGCAACCATCACTTGACACTCTGGTGCTAGATATAGGAAGCAATTCGATTCCTTGGCTATCTTACAATGAATAAAATTATGGGTACTCCCCGAATAAATCAACACTATTACCTTTTTCTTCTTGATATGTCCTTCTATCTTGATAGTTTGAGGAGTGGTAATTCTGGCCAATGCATTACAAGATATGGTCGGATTCAATTCTTCTTTCTCTAGGGTTTGTTCCTAGTGTATATCCTCTTATTTTGATGTTTCTTGTTCCTTTTCTTCCTCCTCTTCACAATATATGTAAAATAATTTCTTCTCAGCACACTTATGACCTTTAGTGTATTTGCTATCACAACTGTAACAAAACCATTTTACTCTTTTTTCTTCCAATTTTTGTGGTGTTAACCTTGTAGGTTGTGAAAGGCTAGGGGCAACAACACTTCCATCTTTATAGTTGTGAGTGGTAGGCTTCCTTGTGGCCACAATTTTGCTTTCCATTTTTCTCGCCAACCTGAATGCCTTCTCCAATCTCAAAGTCAAACCTCATGTTGGATGTTATCCTTTAAAGTCCCTATGAACACATTAATCCTATGCTCCTCTGACATATCTTTTACCCTTATATTCAATTTTTGGAAGTCCTCAATGTGCTCCATCATTGAACCCTTTTGTTTGAGATTTATCAATTGGCTCAAAAAAGTGTTGCTTTTTGTATCCTCATAATGTGCTATCATTTCTTCTGTCAAAACTGCCCAAGTGACAATTTGTTTACGAGAGCAAAGGCATCGATACCGTACAAATTGATTTGGTTCCAAATATAAAGTTGCAACGCGTATCTTTTGTGTGTTTTGCACATTATGGATATCAAAATATTGCTCCATCTGTAGTATCCATGTTACGGGATCCTTGCCATCAAACTTCCTCGCTCTTTGAAACATGATGGGTCTTCAATCCACCATTAGAGTCTATGAAATCATGATTAACATTTCTTTTTTCTCCTCATGAGTTTACTTTACTACCCTTTCCCCATTAGTAAGCATTTCTTGTAACAAATTTTTCAAATCTTCCATGTTGCCTTTAAGTTTTTCTTCTATACCATCCATCTTAGGTTCCACACCTTTTTTTAAATCATCCATCTTAGCTTCCACGCCTTTCTTTAAACTATCCATTTTAGCTTTTGTTACTTTTTGTGAGAGTGAAATTTGTTGCACTTGGTCTCATAATTTTGATATATCATGTCGCATTTCTTCCTCTTCTTCATGAGTCATGCTAGAGCTTTAAGGTTGCTTACTATGTGTTTCCATTTTCTTTCTTCGGGGCATCAGTTAATGGTAATAATGCTTCACTATGCCCTTTGAATTCCTTCAAACTAATTTTTCAAACCAAACTTATGAAAAATTTAAAAAAAACTACACACATTTTTTCACTTTGTAGGAGCTCAATATTGAATTAGTTGTATCTCTATAATTTCTGATCTCCAAGGTCTGAAATTATGTCCTATCGTAGAAATATGAGTCCTCTTTCCAACCCCACAAGTCTGATCAATATTGGATTCTCCAAGGAAGAGTTATGCCAAATCTCCCACGATGACCTGATTATAGACTAGTTCAGTAGCAAACTTGTACGAAGTGCCACATGTCATTGTTTCGACCTTAGGGTCTGAAACCGATATACAGAAAACTAAAAGTTGTTCTCTTTCTGTAACTTCTTACAAAATTTCATTTTGATGCTTAGAAAGAAAGTTATGATGATTTTACCCAGGTCACTTGTTTGAGATATAATTCGGGATCTTACAAAAAGCCTAACTTCCTTGGATCATATCTCGGAAAATATAGCAAGACAAGATCTGAAATTCGGACCCAAGGTTTAGAGAGATTTTGTCTCAAATGGGTTTTGTTTTTAGCTTCTGAAACGTTGCAAAAAAATAAATAATAAATAAAAAAATAAAAAATTATAGCGAAAATTCCACGATGACCTGTTTGGAGCAAGGGAACCCTATAATCCAAAGCTTTGATACCAAATGTTATGTAACCAACTCACAAAATAGAAGAAAGATAGATCAACACCTTCAAAATCGGCCTCTTCAAGGGGGAAACCTCCTTTACATTACACAAATGAACAATTCTTGGATGATACAAATGACAAAACCTCCTTTCTATATATAGGAGCCTAAGGGGTAACAATATAATCAAAGCTAACATAACAATATTAATATAAGGGCACAAGAATAACAATAGTGGGCTTCTATGGGGCACAATAATAACAATATGGGACAATAGGGGCACAATAATAATAATAAAGGCTACAATGACAATAGTAATGGGGGAATCACTAGTATTATAGGGACCTAACATATCGCCAGTAGTCGAATCTAGTCATGAAAGAAATACTAACAATAGCCCATGCCCATTGTTCCGCCCTAGCTGCTTATTGGATGCTTAGATATGTATATTTTTTTGCTCTAATACAGTTGTGGCTCCACCATAACTCCACAAACGAAGGCCCTGGCAACCAACACCCTTTTAAACATCTGTCCTTCAAATGTGAGGGGCCAGATCTAGTCTCATGTGCCACCTTTTGCAGAGATCTCTGAAACCCCTATCATCGATGGTGATTGGCTTGGCTTCAACATAGTTGAATACCTTAGCACCACTCGTGATCGCCATCACTCTCCTCTCCTCAAAAGTCATAAGAATAAACTAAAAATATAACTTTATTTAAAATAATAGTTATTAGTATAACAGATTTGGTTCTTCTTGGCATTTAGGCGATCCAAAGTTAAGATGGATCTAGGCCGACTTAATTATTAATTATTAATTATTAATTGTAATTGTAATTATAATTATGATTGTAATTGTAATTAATTGTTTTATTTTTTTGTAAGTGTAGGTAGTGCCTTTCTTTTATATTTATAATAACCAAAGAGACCAGATACATTGTGTTGGTGGCCTCAACCTGCCCCGAAGGGAAACCAAGTCTGTTGGCCACCTTAGTTTGCTATATGCATTCCAAAAACAAAATTTAGCAAGTCTTTCCATCTTGGCTATATGTACTATACAACTGAAACTACTTAGTAAGCTACTAGCATGCATAAATGATGAAAGTAAAAAGGTTCACTGAAGCACATAAGAAACTCGAGAGGATCATTTCTTTCTGATACCAGTATTCAGGTCCATATCCATGGGAGTATCCATTGGTTCAGCCTGACTTGGAGTTGTATGAGCCATCCGAGACAGCAGTTGTTGCATCTCCTCCAGTTTGTTATTCTACCTGATCATGATAACCTGGAAATTTTTCATTTCTTTTTGTAGGTTTGGCATGCCATTTGCAATTTCAGCCATTTCCTTCGCCACCTGCTCCAAAGCCTTTGCAAGGAGGCATTTTAACACCCAATAGATATGAAAAGACTGCCTATATAGTGTCAGCCTTCCCCGCATATTCCCCAAATCTCTGATCACTTCAGCCCACTCTTTCGTCTTGGAGTCAAATTGTTCCTCCATCACGTCGGCTTCCATATCTTGAATGATTCGACGAATGTCTTCACTCATGCCTTCCCTATAAGCTCTGGCAGCATCCTGGACTGTTGTCAAAGTAGATCTTCTCCCTCTGCCCTGGTTACTTGGAGCATTTGTTGGCCGGTCCTCTTGATTCCCCTGTCTCAGGCGTCCTCTGCTTCCACGACCTCTGCCACGACCCGGGCGCGCCATCCTACTTTTTACCTTATCCTGTTGACAATTTCATTCACAGAGGTCAGTTTTTGAAATTTAGCATCACTGTCTTCCTCCTCAATTTTCTTTATGTTTATTCCTCTTCTCCTGCTACAGTCACCGCCATTTGTTTTGGTGTTATTCTGCTTGTCATTTTCAAGATGCAAGAAATTAAGAAGGCCTTCAGTCATTCGAATCAATTGTTGTGCTAGGGGCCAAATTTTTGTATCACTTCCTTCAGACTCCCCCTTTACCTTTGCAGCGCGTTGATTGATACGGTCCCCCAAGTTTCTACCCGAACTGTTCTCATGGCAACAATTCCCCCACTCATCAAGAATCCTTCCCTAATTCTGACCCAATTGACCCTCACAATGCATTGCTGAGTGAAGGGCGAACTCACACCAGTCATTTTCTTCCTCAACGGCTTCAAATATAATAAGTTTATCCATTATACCAATTAAGACAGAGAAAAGGATTGAAGGGGTCTCAGATTTAACATACCCGAAATCGCTAACCTCCTTGGAAGCTCCTTCTGTTTGCATTGCGCCCTGCTCCTCTTTCTCCCAGATTAGTTTACCCTTCCTTCTAAACTTCACCGCCTTCATATAATACAACTCATCAGTCCCTCTCCCTCTTCCACTACTGTCATCACTACTGCTAATCCCCTTCATTCCACCTCCCCCCCTCCAGTTTTTTGAAAATTGTGCTGACATGCTGCTCATTGCTTTGGCTGGAAGGACGGCATCGTACGTATGGATTAGTCCCTCTGTCCTGTCGTGATCATAATCTCGCCTGCCACCCTCACCTACTTTTTTCCACATCCCGATCGGGGGATAATTGTAATTAATTATAATTATAATTATTAATTATAATTATAATTATTAATTATAATTATAATTATTAATTATAATTATAATTTGTAATTATAATGATAATTATTAATTGTAATTATAATGATAATATTAATCATAATTATAATTGTAATTGTATTTTAATTTATAATTATAATTATTAATTTTATGTTTTGTTTTTTTTATTATTTTATTTTTATGTATTTCACACCGATTCAAAATCTTTTATTGATAATTTAGAATTAATTAATTAATTTATTATTTTTTTTTATGTAATTTGGTTGGGTCAAAATGTGTACTAGGACATTATATTACAACATCTCTACTAGACCAGTCTATATCTATTTTAACTTTGGATCTACCAAGAACCAAGAGGGACTAATTCTCTTTTTTCATTGTAAAATAGGTTCTTACCTCAAGAGAGATAATTGAGATTTGATCCCTCTTACTCTTGGTAGATCCAAAGTTAAAATGGATCTAGGCTGGTTTAATTACACTGTAAGGCGTTCCCTCTAGGAAGAACTCTCTCAAAGGCCACTCTGCACTATTCTGCACCATCAGATCTAATGTTAGACAATTGAGAGTCTTCATTTGTTAGATCTCACTTAACTGTCAACTGAATCTTGATTTGTGTAACCATTCTTCTTATTGATCTTTATATTTATTATAACCCAGGAATATATTGCAGTTACTTCCTCACCTTTCCCTCATTCTGTTTTCCTCAGCGATCGAGGGCTCTGAGTATGAATTCAAAACTAGTTCTTTTAATTCTCAGATGCACATTGCCAGGAAAAATGTGGAGCCACTTTGATTATCAAGATCGACCATTCCCTCAAAGATGTCATTTCTTTCCTGTCCAAATTCTTTACCATTGCCATGAGAGTCGACAATCCTAATCTTCCACCGATATTTCTTTGTATCAAGCATATTTATACTACATCCATGGCTTCCTCGAAGCAGTCCATTACAACGGTTTTTTATCAGACACTCTGGTATTTCATACTTTTAGTATGGTACACGATTGTTGATGTAATAAGCTCTTTGTTGAGAACGACTGGATGGATTGGCGATAACCAGCTGCCTATTCCAGGACCTCCTAGAGTCAAACACATGCCCACTACTCTTTCTTCTGCTACAATTCACTTGGAGGACATCAGACAGAAAAAGAATAATTTAGGAGGGGTATTTGATCACAGCCATATGCTTACATTACTGATTCATATTCTCTAGTTTACATGTATACTTACACCTTTGCTATGCTCGACATAGACAATGAATGATGTGATAACGAGAGTGATTTTCTACGACATGCAACATTAATTGCAAATTCGGTCGTCAACTTGTAATATTTTTCATACTGGACTCTTTATTATCTAACTTAATTTGACTTCGAATTTTGGAATATTTCACAATAGAATAAAAATTGATCACACAATTTTTTTTGTAATTTTATTGAGATTTTGAAATATTCTCAAAATTTACCATCCACATAAAAATGACTCCTCATAATTTAGTAGCAATTGCCTTGTTGTCTTCAAAACAATGTTTAACTCTCCCCGATCGGGATGAGGAAAGGGAAAGGCAGTAATGTCAGAGAGAATCATTACATGGAGAGGGCGGGTGGATGTGACTGCAGAGTGGAGGAAGCTGCCCCAACAAAACTAATGAAGAAATGGCCAGCTCAAACTTCAAAAAGCTGGAGTGGAGGAGGTGGAATGTTGATGGATAGCAGGAGTGGCGGGTTTACTGGCAAAGAGGAGGTAAATGCGCAGGGTAATTATAAGATGCTAAAGGCAGGCAGAGGAAATCCCATTGCCGACGGGACGAGGGAGGAGCGACAAGAATTCAAGCCTGGAAACAACGAAAGGAAGGTCGGAATTCACTGGCATGTCTTCCCCGTGTACTCTATCTTCTTCTCTTTTCACGCTGTAGACAGAATGAAACGAACCAGAAGATGTGGTGCCCAGGAGGTGCAGAAAAGCCCTTCGATTTCTGAGAGAGGAAGTGTTATAAAACTTCCCAGGGAAGGGAACCCTGGAAAATTAGAAGTCTGTTATAACGTTCATAATTGGAAAAAGAGTGAGAGCTATCATGAGAATTATTCCCAGGACGAAGAGGAGAAGAAGCCGGGTATGGCGGACTGGAAAATTTAACGAATTACCCATCATATGTTTTGCATGTTTGAGGGGATGGCAGACCTGCTACAGTCAGGGAAGGGGGAGCAGAGCAAAACCCAAAGAAACACAGAGAATGGTAGCAAGAAGTGGGGTATAGCCAGAGGTTTGTTGGCAAGCAAGGCAGATAACATGAATATGCAGAATCTAACCTTGATAATTGATGCTTGTTTACAGGTAAAAGCTAGACAAAAGATGGCGCGAACAGGCCGAGGAAGAGGTAGAGGGAACCAGGGTCGTCCAAGATAGGGGACTCATGGTAACAGGCCAGCTGAGACTTCCAACAGTCAGCGAAGGGAGAGGAGGTCAACCTTAACAGCAGCTCATGAGGCGGCTAGGGCATACCAGGAGGATATAGATGAAGACATCTAACGCATTATCCAAAACATGGAGTCTGGTATTCTGGAGGAGCAGTATAGCTCAAAAACGGATGAATGGGCAGAGGTGGTGACAGACCCAGGATACACCAGGGGTAGGTTGACCCTATACAGACAGACCCTGCACATTTATTGGGTCCTCAAAAGGCTATTGGCTAAAGCTCTGGAACAGGTGGCCCAAGAAATGGTGGATATGGCAATGGGTTTCCCAACCTCCAAAAGAAAATGAGGAATTTCCAAGTTATCATGATAAATCAGAATAATAAGCTGGAGGAGATGTCTCAAATTCTAGCCAGGATGAATGGAGGTGAACCGAGCCAGGTAGCTCAAGAGCAAACGCCCATGGACATGGACCAATGCATTGAGACCAGGAAAGAATGAGCGCTGTGGATCTCTCCTGAAGTTTGTTTTTGTCTTTATTTTAGCTATATGCACAATAGAAGTGTAATTAGTAGATTCAGATGTATAGTGTATCTAGCTAGCATGGATAGACTAGTTAAGTTCTGCTTTTGGAATGCATATAACAATCTACGGTGGCCAATAGAACTGGTTTCCCTTCAGGGCAGGGTGAGGCCACCAAAACAATGTATATGGTCTCCTGGTTGAATTAATGAGAAAAAGAATGGCACCACCTTTACATACAAAAAAAAAAAGCAATGTTTAACTTTGATTTCTGATTACTAATTAGTTCAATGTGATGAGTTACTCATTAATTTTTGGGTACTGCAATTGGTGAACAAAGCTTGCAAGATGCTTATGAAAAGATATATGAGCCTTTGAAGGACATTGCTATTAATCAAATGAAGAAATCAAGAGTCACAACATTATGTTTCTTAAACACAAGAGTCATGGTTGGATTATAGGTTATATGTACTAAATATTTTATTAATATTTTTTTATTTAACTTGATTGCAATTCTCAGTAATATTTAAGAAATTTATGATTGTTTGACTCTATTTCTGTTCATTAGATTTTGGAATATTTTCTAAATATGTTCAATTAAGTTAAGGATGACTCTTTATTCATTCTATAATCGTCATTATTTGAGATCTATTGACCAGTTATATTTGTGCAGAGCATAGATGAGATGTTAAACCCAAAAACTAAAGCGCCATGGGAGGATTAATTTGGTTTTTTGCATGTGTCAATACCTGTAACAGGGAAAGTGGACAATCCTCTAGAGTTTGTGAGAAAGGCAAAGTGTATTATAGATAGACATAAAATGTCTCTAGGATTTTTCATCAATGCAAAAATCCTGAGATATTTAGCAAAGTTAAAAGGACCCGAGGTATATTTCATAATTTTTTTAATTAAATGGAATAAATGAATATTGTCTCTTTAATGGTCGTTCATGAGACAATCCAAGTGACTTCCATATCTCTATACAATATTATTTCCAATACAACGATGGTGATATCAAAAGATCGCAATTGATGGAAATGCAGTAAAAGAATTTTCCTTCTTTGTATTTGGAGCACCTATGGTGAGTAAATACAGTAAGGTTCTTTTTATTGGTATGCAATTAATGTAGTATATTTACAATAGGGTATTCGAAGTTTAAATATTTTGAGATTAAACCTAGTTTAGGGTTGAAAGTTTTTTGTGCAGTCTTTGCATGTAGCTATTCTAACTTATATGGGCACCATCAAAATTCAAGTGATAGGGACAAAACCTTATATCGATGCACATATTTTGTCCAAATGTTTCACAGAAGCCTTTGAAGAGATCAGCGAAGCTTTCATTATTCAAAAATTGTGGAAGGAAAAATATGGAGATATAAGAAAATAGTTTTCATCGATATTTACTTTCCGAATGAGCTCAGAGCTTTTTGTAAGGATGAGTTTGATCTCATTTCATTGAGTATGAATTTAATCAATTAATTATATTTACACGGAGTATAATTGTATTCATAATTAACATTTATATTTTATTTTTTCTAATTTCCACTTTCTCATTATCTCATATTAATATTTGAAACTTTAAAAATCTGTTTAATTATTGTGTTTATTATTTTTAATTAATAATATAATTATTAGTGGATATTGTTAATTTTTTATTACTTAAAATATGTTTTTTAAAAATATTAAATATTTTGAGAGTTTTTGGAAAATTCTAAAACATTTTATTTATATAAATTTCACAATTCATGTTTACAGTTTTCACACATTTATGTTTACAATTCTCACAAATTCTTAAAAAAATATATATATTTACTTTCCAACATTAATATTTACTTTCCAACTAAGTTTAGAGCTTTTAGTAAAAATGAGTTTGATCCCATTGCATTGACTATAAATTTAATCAATTAAAAAACTGAATTATATTTACATTTGGTATAATTGTATTCATAATTAACATCTGTATTCTATTTTTTCTAATTTCCACTTTCTCATTATCTCATGTTAATATTTGAAACTTTTATAATTTGTATATGAAATCATTTAATTATTTTGTTTATTATTTTTTAATTGGTAATATAATTATTGGTGAAATTGTAATTTTCTATCATTTAAAATATGTTTTTAAATATATAAATAGTTTGAGAGTTTTGGAAAACTCTCAAACATTGTGTTTATGTAAATTTTACAATTCTCACAAATTATTATTAAATTTTTGAAAAAAGAAATAGTATTTACTTTCTGAATGGGCTGAGAGCTTTTTGTAAGGATGAGTTTGATCATATTGCATTGGCTAGGAATTTAATCAATTAAAAAATTGAATTATATTTACATTTGGTATAATTTTATTTTTTCCAAAGAGAAAATCGTAATCTTTCATTATGAGGGAAAAATTACACGTAGTAGATGCCTGTGGCATATGCTGTATCTGAAAGATCAATATAGATCTTTGTACAATAATTTGTTGTAACAAAATTTATGGTCTTGCCAATTCCAGTATCAAAAAACACTTGTCTCCTTTATCAGCAGAAATATAAATATATACATATTGTTATGTCTATGTTGTTACTCAAAATAAAATGACAACAAGAAAGATACTAATATAACTTAGGGTCATTCCACCCTATAGTAATCCCGATCTATATATGGTCTATGATGATATTGATAGACCTCTGTGCCCAGTTGTTCAACAATTAACCACATGCCTCGGGGAAGTACCGAGCCCACCTTGGAAAGCTTGTCAGCATCTTCATTGTATTCTCTGTGTATATGTTGACAAGAGACCATATTAAAACCTATTTTGAGATTGTAAACATCATTCATAATGTTTTGAAGAGATATAGCATGACAATGATTTTTTGTATTGAACCAATTGGTGATAATTTGTGAATCTCCAAAGATCTATAGGGAAGTGCAATTATGTGCAAGTGTAAAGTGCAACAAATGTCTGAGAGTGATAAGCTCAGCGAAGTTATTTGTTCCTTCCCCCGGTCCTAATTTGACTTTGAAATGATTTTGATCCGAGATGTATAAACAGAAACCCCCCCACAGCCTTAACGTTGTGCAGCCCCATCGAAAAAGGCCAAAGACCGCATTTTCTCAATATTACCAGGCCCCGATATTAACGGGCGTGTGATAGTTCTTCATCCGGGATGTCATGATAGACTGCCACTACCTTAGCGATGAGCAGCGGCCAACAAAAGGTCTCATTCTTAAAAACGAGGCGATTTTGGCAAGCCAGATGGTCCAACAGACTATAAATGGTAAGCATTGTGTTTTTTTTCTTAGGTGCGTTGTGTTCCAATTATTCCAAGCTTGCAGAATAGTACGGCCTTGCCAAACATTTCTCACTGAGAGATGTTGTGTTATTTATTGCCAGAGTTGGGTGGCGGATGAACAGAACAAGAACAGGTGCTCATTTGATTTGATTGCTTGTTTGCAAAGAACGCACCATCTTGGCCCGTAGATGGATTTGTGCATAAGTGCCTCTCATATGGGGGTTTTGCTGCTTTATACACATGACATAAATAGGCGGGCTCGAGTGGGAGATTTTAGTCTCCATAGTTGTTGCCACCATTCGTTAGCGTGGTTGGGCTTTTGGGGCTGTAGAAGATGTAAGTATCCGAGTTTTGGACTGTATTTCCTGTGATCAGCAGGAGTCCAAGCTAAAACATCAAGGTCCTGGTTGAGGATTATATGTGCTTCGGACAGAGCCCCAAGGTATGTTTCCCAAGTGTGTTTCCATTGTGCAGGAATATCAGTTCTTGAGCAGTACGCCAACGTTGTCTCAGAATGGATTTGTGTTCTTGATCAACAATATGGGCGATTGTCTTGATTTCCCTGTGATTAAGATATTGTAAGAGGTCTGGTGGAGGAAGGTATCTGTTACCCCCACCTATCCAGGGATCGATACCAATTCTCACAAAGGAACCATTGTTTATGTGCCATGCCAAATCCGCTCTAATGAAAGGCATTGTCTGTAATATAGCTTTCCAAACAATGGATATTCCCCCACGTGGCCAATCATGTTGACAAACCTAGTCTAGGATCTGGTGAGGCCAGATGTATTTATGATATGTCACTGTCGTCCAAAGGTCGTTAGCAGTGAGAAGAGACCAGCTCATCTTTGTTGCAAGAGCTTGGGCAAAATAAGACAGATCTTTTAACCCCCACCCCCCCCCATTTCTTTGGTAGGGTGATGTTCTTCCAGCTTACCCAGGCAAATGTTTTACCTTCCTTATGCCCATTCCAGAGACATCGGCAACATATTTGTTGTATACAACTGAGGATTCCCCGTGGGATCCAAGTAAGAGACATCCAGTATACCGAGGTGGCTTCCAGAACAGATTTAATCAGGATAAGTATCCTTGCTCTAGAGAGCAATCTATGGTTCCAAATTTTCGACCTCTTCTCCAGCTTGATCACTAGCCAGATCTAGTCGACAATCCTATAGATGTTGGGTTTTATCCGGAAACCTAAATATTTAAGCCCATTCGAGAGGTTGTGGGATATGTAATGAAAGTACATTTGTGTTGCTCTGACCTCTTGAGGGGTAGTGTGTGTCAAGGTGATCATAGATTTAGTTTGATTTGCAATGATTCCAGTGGATTTTTCAAAGAGGATGAGTATCTCATGGAAGGTGAACGAGTCCCTAATGCTGCCATCTAGGAATATCAAGACATCATCTACAAAGAGCAAGTGTGTGAGATGGTAGAGATCATTCATTCTTAGGCCTTTTAGTTTGCCCTCCCTTTTTGTCGAGGCAATGAGCCTACTGAGACCTTCCATCACTAAAAGGAATAATAAAGGAGACAGGAGACAACCCTGCCTCAGCCCTCGGTCGGCATGAAAAAACTGGGATGCCGAGCCATTGATTAGGATGTTGTAGGAGATTGTGTTTATACAACAGATAATCCAGTTTATGAAATCAATAGGGAATCCTAAGTGGATAAGAATCATCTTAATAAAGAGCCAACTTACATGATCAAAGGCCTTGGCAAGATCAATCTTGAGAATTATGCTTTTCATATTCTTAGATTTGATAGAGTGAATGGCTTCCTAGGTCGTGCTAATGGCTTCATGGATTTTCCTATTATGGAGGAAAGCAAATTGCTCGAGGGAGATGTGATGGGATAGAATGGGTCAAAGCCGATTTGCTATGATCTTAGCAATGATTTTATAGATGGTATTGCAGAGAGAGATAGGACGGAAATCATTGAAGGATGTCGGGGAATTCGATTTCGGGATAAGAGCTATGAAAGTGGTATTGATGGCCTCATACATTCTCCCAGATGTCCTACACTCTTCGACTACCTTGAGAAGGTCGTTCTCGATGATTTCAAAGAATGCTAAGTAAAATTCAATAGGCCACCCATCCGACCCAGGGCTTTTGTCTTTTTGCAACCATTTGAGAGTCCCTTCCAGTTCTTCTATGGTGATAGGTGTAGTGATCTCATCGGCAGTATCCTAGTTGACAAATCTAGGAAAATGCCCTGCTACTTGGATGATCTAAGCCAGATTTGAGACAGGAGGTTCCTTTAAGAGTTGTTGGAAGTGTGATATGCCTAGCTGTGAGAGCTGGTGAAAAGTTTTAGCAATTTCTCCATCAAGGGTGGGCAATTTCCAGATAGTATTGGAGGCTTTTCTTCCTTTGGCAAAGTTTTGGAAGTACTTAGTGTTCTCATCCCCTGATTTGAGCCAGATAGCACGATTCTTGAGTCTCCAAGTTTCCTCCTGATCCTTCAATATATTTGCTCTTTTGTTTTCCAGTTCAATCAGACAGGATTTGGCTTCAGCACTCATGAATCCACTATTGTTATCATAGGTAAGATCCACCAGGGCTACTTCCACAGATGAGAGGATATGGTTATCCTTCTGATGTTTTTCTTTGGCCCACTTGATAGTGAGCTTCTTGAGCTGAAGAAGGTTTTGACAAAAGCCTTCAGCCCATGAATGATACCGAGAGGGTGGGTTTTGTGTCCAATGATTAGTGACCAGCTCAATGAATGAGGGATCCTATAGCCATACAAAGTTGAACTTGAAGGGGGCCCGAGGTTTGTTTGGCAGACCAGATACTTCCAGGTAGATAGCTGAGTGGTCAGATATGCCTCCTGATCCAACCCACTCCCTATAATGGGATAAACACCGCAACAACTAATTCTTGATGACAAACCGGTCTAGTCTTCTAGCGAGGGAGGCCTCCCCAACCCTTCTATTCCTCCAAGTAGGCAGGGGATTTATCATTGGGACATCAGTGAGTTGGGCCTGTTCAAGGAGGTTTTCCATAGTATCTAAGAGTGGATCAATCTAAGTCGATGAGCCCCAGGATTCACTGAATACGATAGAAAAGTTAAGGTCCCCACACAATATGAAGTTGTCAGCAGAGGACAAGGATAGATTGAGGAGGTGGTTCCAGAAGGCTTCCCTTGGCACAACCCATAAACATTCATGACCCTAAAATCTATTCCCAATTCTGCTAAGAAAAAATCAATGCCCAAGTAATCCTTTCCTCCCTAGGTCGATATGGGATTTATGGTACGGGGGTTGTATCCCATCGCCAAACCACCAGATCGACCCATAGCATCCAGAGAAGTGAAAACCCACCCAGGGCATATAGCCTGCAGAATCTTTGTAACATGATGTGCTTCCCCTAGTGTTTCTTGAAGGAGGATTAAGTCGACTAGTGCGTAGTGAAAATCCTGCGAAGGGCTAGTTTTTTGGGAGAACTAGCCAAACCCCTACAGTTAAAGGAGAGGCATTTCATGGGGGAACCATGTCTAGGGTTTTCTTTGCTCTAAGAACCCGATCTAAAGAGGATTGTCTTCCCGAGATCACCTCTACCCCAACGCGAAGGATAGCATGTGTGAGGTATGATTTGCGCCCTCTAAGTGGGTTAGCAGAGGATGCAGGTAGAGTTAGTCCAAGGCTTGTGTTGTAAAGATGAGAGTCCCCAAAGGGAATTCGCGAACGAAGGTCATAAGGATGAGAGGGTACCAAGGGAGATGGAGGGACTGAGGGGGATTTCACTAGGTGGGTAATGGGGGGAGGAGGGTGGAATCAACCAAGTGATGAGGGAGAGATGAGCAAGTGATGGAGGCAGGGGAGATGATACCATGTGAAATTGGCATAGTGTGCATATGTTGTGCAGTAGATGCATTAACATAAGATAGAATAGGGGATGAGGGAATAAGAGTACTCACTGAACGAGCCGCTTTTGCAGCTGCCTGAGCTCAAGTCAGAGGAGGGGATGGTGGTCCTGAAGGTGTTCCAGATTCGTGTTGCACCAGCTTAGATGAGGTCGCCTTCCAAGGAGGTTCTAAGCCAGCCTTTGGATGCTTTCTACTGATGCCAGGAGTTCCTTTGTCAATGCCAGCTTCTTGTCCTGCTGTTGTCTCCTTGGATTTCAATACTAAAGGGCACTCTTTGAATAGATGCCCAACCTTATGACATCTTCGGCATCTAAATAAAACTCCCTCATAGTCCAAGATCTATACCCAGGTGAAATTCCTCCATTGCAGAGTTATCCTTTCTTCTAGACCCGCCTGAGTGTCTAGATGCACTAAAATACGGGCTAATGTTTGGTTTTTGGATTGGACAATGGATTTGTCGTAATCCAGAAACGTTCCTAGGGTATTCCCTATTTTGATAAACACCTCTTCTGACCAGTACTGTAGAGGTAATCCTGGCAACCTCACCCAGAGAGGCCCTGCTCCGATCTGCTCTCTTTCAGGATCGAAAAGAGGGCTCCATCTTTTGAGTAAAACCAACGCCATCTCAATGTGCCAAAATTGAGCCAGGGCCATATTAGTGTATTCTTCGAGTGCAAAGTGAAGCGCAAACCACCCACGAGGCAGAGTTTGAACCTTCGGCAGCTGAAGGAAGATTTGCCCCCAGATCTATTTCACTCATTTCCCTAATCGATCTGTTATATAGGTTTTGTCGCGAACCCTACCCACCAGAACTTTGCTTGCTCTGTCGGCGATATCCCCCATGATGAGAACTTCGCCAGATTTAATAGTGAAATCTTTCCTGGATGCTCTGATGCACTTGGATTTCTTCTTCCTTTTCCGTGGCGCAGTAGGATGGTCTTGTAATGGATCTGCTGGATTTTTTTGTTGCCGAGGAAGGCTCCGCCAATCTAACCCTAATAACAGGGATATTGAAACATCCCGATGAAAATGCAGATTCCTGTGATTTATCACTTGCTCCAGGGAGATTAGCTAGTAGCTGAGATTGAGTGGCCGCTTCCGATGCAAGTCCAGGGTGGGGGTTAGAGTTCTGAGAGAAACAATGGTCGACAGGGGGTGTGGGATCGAAGAGTGGAGATGAGCATGAGGCGAGGAGGTTGAGGGTTGAAGGAGACAAGGACGGATAGTCGAGGGGGGAGAGTCGATGGAGAGGGAACCGATGCGAAGGAAGTTGTCCTTATGCCCAGGAAGGGAGACAACCGACGCCGTTAGCGAGCAGGACGGTGCAGATGTAACGGTGGCCGATTTCGGGATAGGGTTTGGGAAAATAACCTATTTGGAATAGGGATCTGACGAATAGTACATAGTTTCAAGTTTTGTTCCCTCCATACTTATCAGCTGAAAAAGACAGTTGTGCAGGCTAGGACTGGCGTGTTGTAGGCTAGAGGAGGATAACCGCTACGGGTGCCTGCTGTAGTTAACTAGGGTCATAGTAGCAGGCGAGGTGTGCGCAGCAGAGCTCCATTCTCCCATTGAGCAGATAGGTGAGGCTTACATTTGGTATAATTGTATTCATAATTATTTTGTTTATTAATTTTTAATTGGTAATATAATTATTGTGTGAGATTGTTAATTTTCTATTACTTGAAATATATTTTTTAAATATATAAACAGTTGAGAGTTTTTTGAAAAACTCTAAAACATTTTGTTTTGTGCAAATATTCACAATTCATGTTTATAATTCTCACAATTTCCTATCAAATTTTTTAAAAAATTAATTAGAAATATGTCTAGAAAACATAAAAATGGTTATATTAACAAAATTTACTTGAAAATAGTTATTCATATAAACTAGTACAATGTCATTAGTAAATGTGGTTGATATGACATCATTTTCTCCATTTTAAAATTAATGGCTCAAGCACAATATATTATATATTTATATTTTATACCAATACATCGAACATATAAAATATAATTACGTCGTAAGACATTCCCCTTTGAGAAGAATTCCCTCAGCTGCCACCGTGCCTCATTGTGAAATTGTTGATTTGTGAGTTAGACGATTAAAAGAATTTGCATTGTTGGATCATATTGGCGATTGAGATCAGAAAATAATTGTTTGGAACGACATTCATATATCAGAATCCCCATTTTCAACACTTTGTGTACCCAAAAAGCTTCAGGGGATTGTGTGCTGGAAAATATGGAGGAGACAAAAATATGGAGCGAGCACGCCTTTATCTGTTGATCTTGCAAGCATAACATTCAAATGTGGATGTTGCCTCTGGATTCCAAGCATCAGAAATATGGAGCGAGCACACATTTATCTGTTGATCTTGCAAGTAGCGCATGCAAATGTGGATGGTGCCTCTGGATTCCAAGCGTCAGTGTTCATCTGCAAAGAGACTCTACAGTAAATATGTTCTGGTGGCAACATGTTCCCTAACATCCTTTTTATTTACAATTCATTACTTGCTAGTTGCTTACCTTTCTTAACATTGCTATTTGTTTAGACTTCATTATTTACCAGTTGTTTATAAAATGATAAATAGTTATGAGTACATGGTTCTAATTATGATTGTGATTTTATTTTCTTAATATAAAATTATGGTTATGAGTGATATTGTGATTATTGTTATAATATAATATTTTTCACATAAAAATGATTATGAGTTTTTACATATAATTTTTTTTATTATAATTTAGTTGTCAAACCTATATGAGGAAAAACCAATTTAGTTCATACTCTAGAAGCCATGCATAATTACATTCACACATTAAATCATTAAATTGTTTTGGGTAATATTGCTATTTTTTCATTAAAAATTCTTTCAAAGCTAGGACCCAAGATTTCGTTGGTCGCGCTGCTACCTAAGAGCCGCGCTGCTTCCTGCTATTGCGTCTTGCTTGTGATAGGTCTGCACTCTAGAGCTCGTGCCAATGGAGGTGTTGGGAACTCCACAGGCGCCTCCCCCTCCTCCTCCGACGTCCTCGTCTGCTGAGGCCTTCAATCGAATCTTGGCAGGGCTTCCAAAGAAGAAGAACTCAGAAGCTGTGAAATTCGTAAAAAAATTGGATGATATACCTGAGATCTCCCTTCCCCCAGAAACCCCAATCCAAGTTGCATTGTCTTTGGCCAAGCGAGCTCTCATCGGCCAGTTCACTAGGCTATGGCCATCCCCCAAAACCACTGAGAGCTGGGTCAATAGAAACTGGGCGCCGTTGATCCAAGAAAGTGTTACCTCTTATTTTCTGGGGAGAGGATTCTTCCTCTTCGAATTCACTTCAAAGGATGACAAAGATTTGATCTTCCAAAACGGCCCCTACTTCATGGGCCCTCAGGGTTTGTACCTAAATAAATGGACTCCAGACTTTGATCCAACAGTGGACGTGCCCAAAGCAGTCCTGGTGTGGGTTAGGCTCCCAAATCTCCCAGTTCATTGCTGGAATTGGGACTCCTTGATGCACGTTGGAAATGCCCTTGGGAAATTCATAGACCGAGCAAACAATAAGGACCAATATGACTGCACTAGAATCTGTGTAGAAGTAGATCTGGAGGTGGGGCTGCCAGAGGCCATCAAAATCAATGTCGGAAGCTGGACGCATGTGCAGAAACTGGACTATGAGCAGCCACCCTTCAAATGCCAGAAATGCCATGTCTATGGCCACTTCGCCAGAGGCTGCCCGTCCAACAATGAGGATGTGCAGGGGAAGGAGGATGGCTAGAATCAAGTCAAGCACTCCATAACTTCTCACAAGACACAAAAGTCGGGAGGCCCTAATGGTAAAGGTCCTCACCAGGCCTCTGCTCAGCAGATCCCACCCAAGCCTATTCTAGAAAATAAGTTCGATCCTCTTAGCTCGCAGCCAGAGGACACCCAGGAGGTCATGGACCAAAAGGCAGTGTCTCCAAATAAAGGTAACCTACCTATCTTTTCCAAGGATGCAAGTGTTGTAGAAAGCTCAAAAGGAATCACTGTCGAAGTTGAGGAAGAGGACCAAGAGTTAGAAGACTCGGAGGAGGAAGGAGAAATATGTGACTCCCAAGCCTCTGTAAGGAGATCCACAAGAGGCCGCAAAACAGATCGGGAGAAAAGAGAGTAGGAAACGTACAAGGATAAGTTACAGGGCAGCCAACCAACTCTAGAGAAGTTGTTAGCAAAAAAGTCGAAGATGGCGAGAAACCAGTCTCAAGGCTCCAAGGGAGCCTAGCAGAGCAAAGGTAAATAATGAAGATAGTCTCCTGGAATTGTAGGGGTATGGGGAGCAAAATCAAGGAAGAGGCCATAAGAAACTTAATAAGAATAGAAGCCCCAAACATATTCCTTATCCAGGAGACCAAGATGGAGGACTCAGACTTCCTCCAAACAAGCAAAAAACTCTGGAGTAAAAGTAAAGCAAAAGTTGTCTCAGCCCAAGAAGCCTCTGGAAGGCTGGGCACTCTTTGGAATGATATTAAGTTTTCGTTAGTATCTGCGACTTCAAATACTCACTGGTTGCTGCTAAAAATGCAGCATCTCGTTACTAAAGAATCTTTTTGTCTCTTCAATGTTTATGTGTCGGTCAATGCTGGAGAAAAAAGGCTTGTTGAGACTCAATAAGAAGCCAAGCAGACCTTGGGAACCTAGACAACATCATTATTGCACGTGATCTAAATCTCACGTTGCACACCTCAGAAAAGCGAGGAGGCTGCATTGTGCGAGATCCGGCAAGGGAATGGGCAAAGGACCTCCTGCAAGATTGAGACCTGTTAGACATCAAGCTCTCTTCTGGTAAGTATACTTGGTCAAATAAAAGAGTAGGCCCCGGACACATTCTAGCAAGGTTGGATAGATGCTTTGTACAAAGTTCCTTTCTTTTGCTTGGATTAAACGCTAGTATGCAAATCCTTTATTGCAGCATATCTGATCACAATCCTATCAAGCTTGAACTCCGGGCCCATCCTGATCTTGGCCCCATCCCCTTCAGATTTAGCCCCCTCTGGGTCAAGGAAACCAATTTTTTGCAGATAGTCAAGGAAAGTTGGTCTCAGCCATTCAATGGATCACCATTCTATGTGTGGGAAGAAAAGCTCAGAAGAACGAAATCTGCTCTAAAGTGTTGGGCCAAAATCCTTCCTAATCCAGCAGCTGAAAGGAAAAATCTCCAAAATAAACTAGATGCACATCATTTGCTTTCAGAAGAGGCATATGTTACAAAGCAATCCTTGATAAGGAGGTCTAACTCCAACAGCACTTTCATAAAGCCTGCCTAGCTGAAGAAGAATTTTGGAGGATTAAATCTTGCTGCCTTTGGCTCAAAGCAGGAGACAGAAATTCTTCTTTCTTTCACAAGCAAGCTCAAGCCAGAAAATGCTTCAACTCCATCGCTGAAATCAAGGGAGATACTACCAATCACGAGGACTTTGCAAGCATCAAACGAGCAGCATTTCTTCATTTCAAAAATTTGTATAATGAGGATGTGAATCTGATTCAAAATTCTTGTCTTCTGGACTGGGTTCCCCCTTCAATCACTGTTGAGATGAACCACCAGCTAGAAGCTAAAGTCACCAAGGCTGAGGTCAAGAATTCTCTCTTTGCCATGAACCCAGACAAAGCCCCAGGACCGGATGGATTCTCCACCAGATTTCTTCAATCCTGCTGGCATATTGTGGAAAAAGATCTCTATAAAATGGTCAAAAAATCCCAATCCTGTCAAAAAATTGGAGGTAGTACAAACTTTGCGTTCCTTGCACTGATCCCCAAGGAGAAAGGCTCCAGCTCCTTCAATAGATTTCGTCCCATCTCTCTTTGCAATACTGGCTACAAGTTGATCACCAAAGTAATAGCTAACAAGCTGAAATATCTTCTTCCCAAAATCATTCCAGAGAATCAAGGGGGCTTTATTCACGGTAGACAGCTAGTGGATAGCTTCATTTTAGTTCAAGAGGAAATCCTTTCAAGCTAGCAACACAAGGAAAAAGGTATGGTTATCAAACTGGACTTAGCAAATGCCTTTGATCATGTTAGGCACAATTTTCTCTTGAATGTTCTGCAAAAGTTTGGATTTGGGGAGAATTTTATAAACTGGATTCGGGCCTGCATATAGGAGCCTTGGATTGCTCCCCTTGTAAATGGCAGAGTTGCTGGTTTCTTCAAAGCCTCAAGAGGACTAATGCAGGGTTGTCCTCTTTCTCCCCTTTTGTTTGTTCTCCAAGCCTCCATTCTCAGTTTCCATCTAAACAAGAAAATGCAAGAGCAAGAGATCTCAGGGGTTAGCATTGCAAGAGGAGTCAAAAGCATCAATCATGCCCTTTTTGCAGACGATACTTTACTGCTGGGGGCTGCATCGATCCACTCGGCCAACAAATTTAAAGAAGCTCTTGATGAGTTTTGTATGGCGTCGGGAAGTAGTCTCAACAAGGGGAAGTGCCACGTTTATTGTTGGAATACTACGCCTAACTTGCTTAGTTCCATTGCGAGATGTTTTGGATTCGCAGCCTCTTCAGCTTGGACTTCTTTTAAATATCTTGGGCTCCCTATCTTCCTTAAGCGGGCCTACAGTAGGGATTGGCTCCCCCAAGTGGAAAAATTCAAGAACAAACTCCAGGCATGGGGATTCACCTGGCTTAATATTGCGGGCAAGTTAGTCCTCATCAAAGTTGTGCTCTGCAGTCTCCCCTTATTTCAGCTCTCAGTACTCCTTGCTCCAATTAGCATTCTTCAGAAAATGGACCAGCACATACGCAATTTCTTTTGGAAGGGAGGCAAACAAAATGAGAGGAAAATCCCTCTTGTAAACTGGGAGACTGCCTCCAAACCTCTAATGGAGGGAGGATTAAATTTCAAGAACCTTCCCCTTCAAAACATTGTAATGGGAGACAAACTTCTCTGGAAAATTATTGCGCCCAAGCCCGGTTGGGCCCAATTAGCGCTTTGGAGGAAATATTTCAAGGGCGAGAGAATTAGATGCCTGGATGGGCCTCTCCCCCAAGGCGTCTCTCCCTTTGTAAGGCTCTACTCCAAAGCCTCCCCCCTGATTCGCTCCAATGCTTACTGGATTCCTGGAAATGGGAGGAAGATAAATATTTGGACTGATCGCATCATCGATCGAGATCCAATTGGTGAGTGCTCCTCCTTGAATGCGTTGTGTGGCTGGTTGACCGCTTCAGGAAAATTCACTCTGTGGGATATATCCACGTGGGTTGGGATGCGTTGGGCAGGTTGGAATTTTATTGATTTGCCTCCGGAGCTTCTTCAGGATTGCAGCTGCCTTCGTGCTATGTTGAACAATATTTCTCCCATGCATGTGCACAGAAGAGACTCACGTGGTTGGGGTTCGCTGTCTGCAGGTTATACCGTAGCTCAAGGCTATGTTAAACTCTCTTTGAGACCGCATGTCCCTCCTGACCCTGCTCCTTAGAAGGCGGTCTGGTGCCTCTCCTCTCTACCCAAAATTGACATGTTTTGTTGGCTTTTATGCCATAGGAAAATCCTCACTGATGACAAAGTGCAGAAATATGGATTTCATGGCCCGTCCAGGTGTCCCCTGTGCAGAGAGAATGTGGAATGTGCCACACATCTCATGCTAAATTGTAAATTCGGTGTGCAGGTTTGGAGTGAGCTAATGGGTTATTGGAACCCCAATTTTGTTCTTCCCAGCTCCATAATTGATCTATTTACTAATTGGCAGAACAGATATCCTGGACCTCCTCCCAAAAACAAAGTGATTAAAGCGGCTTGGTCTTCCCTTCCTAAAATCTGCTGCTAGGAGATCTGGCTAGAGCGAAACAGCAGAATTTTTAGAAACACTTAGCATGATGTCAAGGTGGTAGCGGCTAAGATAAAATTCCAGTTAAAAGAATGATTGGGAGATCAAAAAGATGCTTCAAATCTAAATAAGTTAGATACTGTTTGGGGTGCCTCCCTAAATTTGTAATTTCATCAAGCTACCAGAAATATCTCCTCTTCTAAAGACTGGCAAATAAGGGGGAAAAATAATGAAGATTTTCAAGACTGGATCTCCAATCAAAAGGTACACTCTCTCTTCTTTGACGGGGCATCAAAGGGAAATCCTGGCAAGGCTAGGGCAGGAGGACTTGTAAAAAACACTGAAGGCATATCGACCCACAACTTTGCTTGGGGTCTGGGGATCAACTCCAGCATTCAAGTTGAGGCTTTGGCCCTCTTCCAAGGTCTTAAGTTGCTCTTGAATTTGGAAATCAAGGAGGCAAACATTTTTGGGGATTCTCAAGTGATAATAAAAACCATGGTGACCAACTCATCCCCTCGGGACTTAAGATTGGCAAGACTGATATCTAGAATTAGAAGTTTGGGGAAACTATTCCAAAACCTGAAATACTTCCATGTATTGAGAGACAAAAATAAAGAAGCAGATCTTGAAGCTAATAAAGCTGCCCTTCTCTCTTCTGGGGCAATGATAAGAGACAGGGACGAAACATGGGATCCAATTCCATAATCAGTCAGCTGATATGTTTTACTGCTTGCTATTGAACCAGTTCGTTTGTACTTATAAGCTTGGGCAAATCACAGAAATAGATTCCATCGTTGTAGCCAAAAAGAGCCGGAAGCTGACCACAAGCTCCATAGCACTTCAGGTTGTCGAAACTATTTAGGCTCTGCTCCCTCTTATTGTAATCTGAAATCTAGCATTTAGACCACTCAATTAATATAATCCATAACCGTTTCTGTAAAAAAAAAAAAATGTTGTTATTTTTTCATTAATTTAATTTTGTATAAGATTAATTAATTTTTTTAAATAAATAGAATGATTTAAATTTGAGAGATTATGATTATATTATAGATATATATATATCTTTTAATCACATCCAAAGACAAAATAATTATACTATTAAAAAATCCAAATTTAAAATAATTAAACTACAAGTTTCCAAAATAATTGAACTACAACTTTCCAAACTTTTTTATGTGAAAGTTTCACATAAAATTGAATGGAAGTAGTTAGATCATGGATAAATTACTCTTTGTAATTGAGTTTAGTTACTAGATTATATGCCTTCCAACTCTTGAGTGGACATATTATATGTCAAGGTTAAGCTTTATTGGTTGTATAGAAGGTATAATCATATTGTGAGAAACATTGTTATTTATGTTATTTTTTATTCTGTGCTTCAAAGAATAAAGTAAATTAATGTATTATTTATGTTATCTTCTATTTTGTGTTTCAAAAAATAAAGTAATTTTATGTATTCGCTAGCAACAATAGCACTATTATCTTAATTTTATCTAAAAGTATGATGCCTGAGGACATATTTTATGTTGTGACAATATATCGTAACATAGTTAGTGTCAAGTCTATTTAGCCATCGGTTCAGGGTACATTAGTTAGATTTGTCATTTAAATTGATATTTCCAAGGGTTTAAACTAGGTGCAATATATTTCTTTTGAACATGGGGCAGAGTTGTCTCTTTGATTTATAGCATTCTCATTATCATGTTTTGTGCATTTGAATTTCCTTTTTGGCATTCCATATTATTGGAATTAAATAATTGAGGTCTGGTTATTTTTCTGAAAGTTTTTCTTCTTGAAGGGAAGCATGCCTAAAAAATATATACTGAAAATAAATTTATTTCGCTCTTTCACAAACAAGTCTGCCCTTTTCAGTTAATGCAAATGTAATCTGGGGATAACTCCACTGGACTAAGTCACATTACCTGATCTATTGATCTTGCAAGCAACACGTGCAAATGTGGATGGTGCCTCTGGATTTCAAGCATCATAAATATGGATCGAGCACGCATTTATCTATTGATCTTGCAAGCAACGCATGCAAATGTGGATGGTGCCTTTAGATTCCAAGCATCAATGTTCATCTGCAAAGAAACTCTACAAGAAATATGTTATGGTGGCAACATGTTCTTTAACATCCTTTTTATTTACAATTCATTACTTGCTAGTTGCTTACCTTTGTTGCTAGTTTCTTATCTTTCTTAACATCGCTATTTGTTTAGACTTCATTATTTATTAGTTGTTTATAAAATGGTAAATGGTTATGAGTACACAGTTATAATTATGATTGCAATTTTATTTTTTAATATAAAAATATGGTTATGAGTGATATTGCGATTATTTTTAAAATATAATATTTTTCACATAAAAATGATTATGCATTTTTACATATTGGGAAAATCTATTATAATTTAGTTCTCAAACCTACTTCCTTACGTATGAGGAAAAACGAGATCTTAGTGAGTCAAAAACAATTTTAGGGCATACTCTGGAAGCCATACATAATTACAATTACCCATTAAACCATTAAATTGTTTAAGGTGAGATTGTTATTTTTTCATTAGTTTAATTTTGTATAAGATTAAAGTTATATAAAAATGACTCTGAAACTATAGCACACCTTTTTATTGGATGTCCTGTAGTTAAAAAAGTATGGGTGGAGGTTGAGAAGCTTATTCAATTACCGGTAGCCTGGGAAGGGGAAAACATCTTCTGATGCATGGCACAAATGGTGGCGCTTATATTCAAATGGAAATTGCGGAATCTGCCTCTAATTATTTCTTGGGGCTTCTGGATTGCAAGAAACAGACATATCTTTCTAGACAAGGAAACCCCTGTTGAATCAATTGCCATTCAATGTACATCTATTTACTCAAACATACCCGATTCAAAGGAAGAAAGGATGCCCAGATAGGTTAGAGAAGAAAAAATCAAGGAAGGAGTGCCATGGGCTTATTTTGATGGAGCCTCTCAGAATAAAAAAGTTGGAGCAAGATTAATCATCCATATAAACGAAAGAAAATCTCTAAAAACTTTTGTGGGCTTAGGAAATGGCTCAAATAATTTCGCAGAATTATCTGCTCTAAAGCTTCTCCTATGTTGGCTTATACAGAGGAACATCTGTTGAAAATAATACTGAGAGGGGGGGTGAATCAGTATTATCAGGATAATTATTCTTTTTCAAAACAACTGATATACGCTACTTCAATTTAATAAACCTGCATATGTACGCGATTATGCAGAAGGAAACCCGTGTATACAGAACATGCTTTTACTTTACTTAATCTTTCTGATGATGATTGTTAGTCAGTGATGCAGAATCAAATAACAGTATCCA
>APFE031155482.1:22825-55781 GCA_000404065.3 Pinus taeda | reverse complement strand
ACCCTTGTTTGGTTTAGGACCATTCTTTTTAGGATATGACTTCTTAGGATTCTTTAAATTTGGTTGCTGCTGGCCGGCTAACGCTTTCTTGGAAGAGTTTCCAAGATTAAGAAGACCAAGGTGTAAGAGTTTTTCTTGTTCTCTTATTAAAGAATCACAAAAAGAGTCAAAGGAAGGGGCCTTGTAGTCTTTTCCTTGACAAATGAAAGCTTCACTTGTAGAATGGAAGGTGGAAACAAATACAGAGTAGGCTGGTCCCAACTTAGTAAGGATGGAATAAATAAGGTTACTATCTTCTTTCTTAACCTTAACACCTTCCAAGAGATATCCAAGGGTCTTGAATTTGGACAAGAAATCTTCAATGCAAGAAAAATTATTAGGATCCAATGTAAGCAACTCATTTTCAAGTTGATGGGCTCTAATTTCATTTTTAATCCCAAAAACTTTAGTGATTTGTTCTAATGCTGCATGAGAAGTATCAAGATCTGCAATATGAAATCTAAGATCAGGAGAAATAGACATCCCTATCAAACCACGTGCTTGATCTTGTCTATTTTCCCATTTTGCAACCTTGTCTTCATCTTTTGGTTTCTTCTCTTGGCCGTGGCTATTCTGTAGAGACCTTTACTTCTAAGTAAATCTTCCATGTAGGATGCCCATTGGAAGTAGTTAGTGCTGTCAAGAATGACTTGGCATGGACTTTCCATTTTTTAAAAAAACTGAAGCTGAAGATGCTGAAAGTAAGTGTTCCAATGGATAGATCTTGAAAAATTAGGCTGTTTTAAAAAAAACGGCTCTGAAAAAGGCTTCCGGATGAAGAAGTTATGGCTTTTTGAAAAAAAATTGTTGAAGTTGCCGGCAAAGTGAGCGAATGTGCGGGAATGAAAAAAAAACGCCCCCACAAAATGGATATTTGAACCCAAGACCTCTACTCTCTTAAAATAGCTTTGAACCAATTGATCTATACAAAAAATTTGAGGGAGAGAGAGAGAGAGAGGGGGGGGGCCTTTGGTTTGTGTGCTTGCCTTGAGAAACCTCTTTTTCCCTACAAAACACAAAACACAAAACCCAACACGGACATGCAAAGAAAAACGAACCTTATGGCTCGAAGTTAGCTTTACCCAAAAAACTAAATATAAAAAAAAAATTAGCTTTAGCCGAAAAACTAAATATTTTTCTCAATGTTTCTGATTTTCCGAGATCACACTAAGGTGCAGGGAAAAGAGCATACGCATGAGAAAAAATCCTTCCTTTCTGTTTCTAATTTGCCCAGATCGTACAGAGTCGCAGGGCAAAGAGCATACGCAGAAATGAAAGGTATAGATTCGGTTAAAAAAAAGCTAAATAAACCGAAACCGAAATAAGCAGAGAGAAAATAACAGTAAACTGCAAATAAAGACTGTATACCTCCAGATCTTAAAAATGACGCAGATAGGGCTACCGGAAACCTTTTCGCGTGAAACGAAAGGGGTTCCTCACTAGAACAGATGCTCCGAACACAACAGAGCAGTCCTCTCGGCCCGAAAACAGCCAGAAACAGTAGATCTAGGAAACGACAGCCGCATGCAGTTCTACCGGCTTCAGATTTGGATCACCAACGGACGCGGCCCTCAAATAGCTCTGATACCATGTAGGAATTTACAGGGTAAGTTCCTCAAACAGAACACCAGAAGGACACCACTCACAAACAGATCAAAGATCAATACACCAGTATTTTGACGTGGTTAAAACCCTCAGAGAGGGAAACAGTCCACGGCCTGCGCCAACGTGGCTACTACAGGCAATTTATTAATAAAAGAATGAAAATTACATAAGCTTCTCTCATGCACGGTGAACCTACAAATGACCCTCCATGCGCTTTAAATAGAATTCATGGACCAATCGGGTGTCAAGCCACGGATCAAGTGTCGGTAATACCGAGGAGAGAATGAACCGTCGGATCACTACATATCGTGACCGTCGGATTGTAAGTTACAAAATGTACAACGGTAAAGAAACACACTTTACCTAACTCTATACCTAACTCTATACTAGACCAAGTTGAACTTAACTATTCCTATGTGTCGGAATATCCTAACACTTCCTTCACCAAGTCTACTTATACCAAAACTTGTTGCATTTGGATTTTCCATAAGAATGAATTTGTAAAACATGGCACGTATCTAATTTTCAAAACTTGGTTCTAAAATTTGTACCATAGGTACCAATAGATATATTATCTATCTCATCCAAATTTCATAGTTCAAAACATCTCGAAAATAATGCTATAGAATAAATTGAGAGGACAATTTAACATGTTTGAAGCATATTTCATTAGCATTCAAGAATGCTTCCACAAATCCTATCTCTAACATTGTAGAAAAAAAACGTCTGAAATTTCTACCACAAGTACCTTGAGATCTCTCCTCTATCTCCTCTAAATTTTGGATTTTCAAACATCCTAGAAAGAAAGATATAGCAGAAATACCAAGCTAGCATGTTTGAAGGAGATTTCAGGAGCATTAAGAAAGAGAAAGTTCCTTTGACTATATTTCCAAAATTATAGCAAAAGAAGGTCTCAAACTTCAACCATAGATACACGAAGATATTATATCTATATCCTCCAAGTTTCATAATCTGAAACATACCATAACAAAATTTATAACGAAAATGTACAACTGACTTGTCTGAAGAAGATTCCAGGGAAGCCTAACTTTGGTCATATCTCCAAAATTGTAGCAAACCAGTGTTTATGATTTTAATAATAAGTGCACGAAGATTTTCTCTATCACTCGTCTAAGCTTCATCTTCTGAAACATAAATGAAAAGATATAGTGAAAATTCCAAAATGACTCATTCACTCCATAAATCACATTTTTGCTTCCACCTTTAGACTCCAAGAATCACCCCAAAAGTTATTCCTCGACGAAATATTTCATATATCCTCATTCCTATGGAGTTAGAGGGAAAGGTCTTAAAATAATTTTCCAACCATGTATATTACACTCCAATTTGAGCTATGTAATTGGAGTTAAAGTGTGTTCAAATATAAGGTATCCAAATGGGACATCAAAACTCCAAAAGGAATATTTCCAACAATGTTAATTTTCCAATATTTATCTTCAACATAAGTAGGCTCCCTTTGTCTTTAACATCAATGAAAACATTATTTCCAACACAAGACAGTGGGCCTAGTAGAAGAATCTACCATGGCAAGGATGGCAAAGACAGTAGAAGAAAATAAAATCAACAATCTTCTAGTGAAGAGTTAATGCAAAAGTTTATATGATATTATACTTAAGGTTTGTAGACAACATTTAGTTAATGAAAATAAAGTGTTCATAGGTTATGGAGTTTTATATCATGTGGATACCTATAGTTATTGTGGTGGAAATTTAGCAATGGCATGATCCCCTTGCATTGATCACTCACTTGGATTTCACAAGTGTGTTTAGCCTTAGTTCTCATGGTAACCACTTTCCCATGTGTCTTGGTAATTTCAACAATAATAGCCACAACTTGTGTGTTTGACCATGCGGCTAGAATACGGTTGCTTACCAAAGGTGGGAGGTATCTAGAAGACTTAGGCAAGGTTAAGGAAATGGTGATTTACAAAATTGAAACTCTCACTAAAGGAATATTTAGGGTGGTATATGTAATATTTCTTTGAGTCTAATATCATAGATGTGCATAAATGGTTATCAAGTTAAATCATTATAGATCTACTATTGTTTCTAGATTAATAAAAGCAATAAAAAATATATTTTTTCATTCAATAATAAATGTCTACTTGAAATCTTATTCAACTTTAAGTATTGAATTAATATTGTAAGATCAGAAGCCTTGAGAATAGATCAAGTCATCCCATGTCAATAGTTATGGAGTTGGGCATCAAATAAATATGGATTGATCTTGAAGGTGATGATCGAAGCTCCCATCCTCTCCTTGAGAATATATCAAGTCATCCCATGTCAATAGTTATGGAGTTGGGCATCAAAGAAGTATGGATTGATCTGCAGGTGATGATGGATGCTCCCATCGTCTTGTGGGTGTGGTGATACCAATGGTTTCTATAGCACTCATATATTTGACAAGGCATCCTCTTCCTATGCCCATGGTGTGGCCTCTTGTTTGGAAAATTATTTCAAGTTTCATTCTCCAATAAACAGTCCCATTTTCACCTAAAATGTGGTAAAAAAAACATTTGCACTTCAAATTAGGTAAAAAACTCTTGTAATCATCACGTTCTCCATGATAACACAATAGATGGTCGTAAAGAAAGAGATACTCTTCACACATGCCACTAAATGGAGTTTTAGTTCCACCCCATGAAAGCCTAAGTTTCATTTATATCAAATTGAGATCTAATAAGACCATAACCACTTTAACCATTGCTTACTACAAACTAATATAAAGACTCAACCATAGATCCTATTATTCCATCCTATTATTCCACTTATAAATGCAGTAGAAAAAAAGAAAAAAAAGATATAAATGATTACTTCATTTTAAAAAAATCTAAATTGAATTATTTATGTAACAAAGAAGGTATATGAAGTACCCAACAAGCTCCCCAAGACGTGAATATGAGAAAAGGAGGTGATATTCCATTACCTATTCAAGGTTGGGGCAAGAATCTTTAGATGACCTACCACCTCCAACCTCACTTGTCAATAGTTAGCACATCAGTAGAATTATTATATACATATGGCATTACGATTTTATATACATATGGAATTATATCTTGATTAGTAAAAAGAAAATGTTATGTAAGTAAAACTAATTACAATAATCAGATATTATAACGTGCTCATAAGAATTTAACCTCTTTTCCTTTCCGCCAGCAGTTTAATATTATGAAAATGTTCCAAGTCGTTTGCACTCACTCCACATCAAATAATATTCAAATTTTCATATGCACTATGATACATAGTAAATTTCTTTAATGGTAATAGAATTTACATATCGTGTCTTCAAATTTCAACAACTTAGGTGTTTGGCACTTTTGTTTATGTGAGAGTTTCATGCAGAGACACTTCTTACATAGCAATTTCAGGTGGGCGTTGAACTAATTTCCCTCTATCATCTGACCCTATTAGAACTTTAATATAATTCACTGGCTACAATTATATTCAAGTTGTGATAGCTCAATCGATTGGAAGGATTATTTAGAAATGTATTTTTGATTGTTATTATTGGAAGTGGAAGGATTATTTAGAAATGTATTTTTGATTGTTATTATTGGAAGTGAAGTCTGAGTAAGGATACTGCCATTCGAGCTACCTTCATCACCGCCTTCTCTACGACCGATTTAGCTATTTGTTCGGCCATGGGACATAAATGGTCATAAAAATGTGGAATCAAACTATTGGAAGGGAGGATACGATACTGAGAATGTAAGGCTATTTGTTGCGCCATGGGACATGAATGGTCATAAAAATGTGAAATCAAACTATTGGAAGGGAGGATACGATACTGAGAATGTAAGGCGGGGCGAAATAGCGATGGCCATCATTCTCAGTAATGATTGAACTACTATCAATCAACCTAAAGGAGAGGAAGAGGAGGTAGTGGTTCTTGGTTATGTGAACGTTTATTTATATCAAATGTATGGTTAGTTCTCCACCGCCTTATGTCAGATTTAAGTATTAAAAAAAATGATAGAATTGAATAGAAGAAGACCGCTCAGATACTCCACTCGATCACAACGTACCGAGATCTTGATTCTTATCTTCACTTATTACTAAAGAATTGCTGTGATGACTGATTCATTTCTTTAATTGCTAAGTCAACCCATAGCGGCAGCTTTTCTTGTCGGTTACTCATGTTAGCTTGCAGGCTATGGTTATGGGTAATCTTTGGTACGTAAAATATGTCAATATTATTCCTGATGCGCCCCTACGTGAAAATAAATGAAAGTCATAGCTTGGAATGATTCGCAGCGCCCGGATTTTTCCAAAGATAACGCAAGGTCAAGCTTCAATCATCGATGCTTTTGTCATATAGGGTTCTGGAAGTTATAAATATACCGAAGGAGGCATCACCGGCGTGAGGAATATAGTGAAGTGGCAGCTTTCAGGTCCTGTCGTTAGTTTTGTATAAAAATTTAAATTCCATTCCCTCACCAGTAGGTGGCAGGGGTGTGCGTGGAAACTCTTTGGACTTAGTTGCTTCCCGGTTTCCTTTCATATAAAATAGGTCGCAAAAGCAGAAGGGTCCCCGCTCCACTCATACTAACTACTCCAACTCGGGGAGATGCGGTTTTAGCAAAGACGGATAGTTTGGAGTGATAGATTCTTCTTTTTTTCGTCCCTACTACCCAGGGGACTATACATTTGCGGCCTAAATTGGTTAGGATTTGCATTATTTTTTCACCGCATAAAACAATTTCATACCATTTTTTTGTTGGAAAAATCACCACACCTCTATAAAATCCGTAATTTCCACCCTGGGTGTCACACCCCCAAGTCTACAGTGGTCTTCCAACCGTGCTAGGCGAGGTGAGGCACTACCAACAGTTTTCTTTTCACCAATATTTACGATTGTAGACTACGCCTTAACAATCCATACTTAGTTTTATTTTCGTTACCAAGTATTATTAGTGTGTCTTTATACCAATGAACACCCATACACATTCATTATCAACAGCATTATACAAGAGAAATGCACAACAGTATAAAGGGAGGGGCAACTCCTTGCAATATGAGTCTGTCTGATATCAATATATTATACAATCTTCACTTTTACAATGCACAAGTTAAATCTTGGGAAACCCCAAATTTACACAGCCAATTTTTCACAACTTCGGCAAACTCGGTTGTCCAGCTCCTCAGCACCTCCGCATGGCCACCGCACGACTCACCAACCCGTCGTTCACCTCGTTGCACGTTTCCACCCAGCTCGCACTTCATTGGTCATCAAACACCCAAACCGTGTATACCTGCCCACACGCAGTCCCACTTGCCAATCGTTGGCAACCACCCAAATCGTGTGAGACAGTGCGTAGTACCGCCTGACCAACCCTACAACCTCTGGTTCCAACCTTCGTCTCCACCGTTTCGTCGTGCACAACGCGCCCACACCCAGTTGCCTGTCTGCACACCTTCACCGTGTCGACCAACTCTCCTTTGTACATACTTGCATGACGGGCGGGTGCTCCCCGAATCACCCAAGACACCCGTGCCAAGTCGTCGCACAAAACGGGCGCCACACACCCGTGCACACCCTCACCCAACCACCGGGCACTCCACCTACACCTTCACCCAAAACCAAGACATGCGTTCACCTTCGTGCGGCTTTGCCCAAGAACAGGCGCATCTCCAATTCTGCGCCCCTCCTTTACTACGCCTCCACCATGTTTTGCGCACTTCTCCTTATGAGCGAAAGTGTTGAGCGAGTTCGTTGGTTCCAAATGAGAGCAAACGCAACACATTATAAATGCGTTGAAGGGGGAGGTCGCAGCTTGCCCAGCCGACCTCCCCACGCCCTCACTTTCAGCGCAAAAGCCGCTCATCCACAAGTCGGCCTTTGCACATGCTATGCTCCATATAAACGTGGTCTCCTCCTCACAAATGCGCATAAGTCATCGCACACTTGGAGAAGTCGCACTTTCCATCATCACAGATCGCACTTCATGCCAGAGCGTGTGGTAAGAACCGGATGTCCTTACATTCTCCTTCACCTAAAGTCGTTATCGTCCTCAACAACATACCATCCTGGTAGCCATCCACCAAGATCAACTGTAACATCCATGATGTCAACTCCTCCACACACTACAAACTATCTCCACAACATATGTAGAACCACCGTCTCCATCATGTCTCATCCTGGCAACCATTTGTCACCAAGATCACCATACCAAGGTATACACCTATCGGTATGTCATACATCGGAAATCAACTCAGTCCATGATCATCGACCACCCTATCACAATATCCACATGTTGCTCTCCATCGTGGAAGGCTGGCCCCTCCATCTCAAGCTACATGCCCACTGCAACTTATCATGTCGACCTCATCTGGTGTCGTCCTCATGTGAACTGTTGTCATGATACTCCAACATAATGCTAACACACCTCTGTACACTACTAGTCCCCATGTTTGAACTAGGCAAGTGATCAGTCTAACTGTCACACTCAAACCATGAGAATGCACATCCTCATGCCATCATCAGTCGTTTCTCAGAACATCCCGTCACATCCTGAACTCGATCAAGAATCCATCTCCATAAGTATAAGCCATGCTCAGGTCCATGAAGTAGTCCTCATCTCATCTGCAACATGTTGTCCATGATATTTGGTACTAATGTGCTACATGAAATCAGCCACATCTATCCCAACATCATCCATATGTGTGCCTCTTCAATATGAAGAGACCATCTCATCAAACTCCAACTCTTGGTGTGCCACATCCACTTCCATGAAGCAACCTCCATCATATCTATAATGTGTCATCCCTCAAGTCTGCCATAGAAACAAGTATACACCTGTCTCATCTATCCATGTGCTGCCCATGATCATAGATCAATCAGCTCCCATGTGTCAAAAGTAGTTGAGTCTGGGCTCAACCCATGCCCAAGTGTTGCCACCAAAGCATCATCATCATCGTAACTTCATCACTCCAAAGTGTCTCATATCGATCCTCCACATCAAGTCACTCTTTCAAGCCATTCCCATACATGTACTTGAAAGTATGCACCCCATCCTGCATCAAAGTCTCTGACTTCAGCTTCTCAATGCATCAGATCCTCCAAGTCCACCATATATGAAGTCCCCAAAAGTCACAACAATCTCATGTCATCATGAGCTCCATAAGCCATCCCCAACCAACACTCTAGCAAGCATACAAGTCTCGGCCCAAAGGTCTCTGCAAGATGCCTCAGCTCTCCATGTAGTAAGAATGCCCCATAGTCTGCTCACAACTCCATCTAAGTCCATGGCCTTGTTGTACAAGAGTGCACGACCTCTCCATCGGCTCGTAAGTAATAAGTCTCCATGTCACACCAGCAAATCTACCTGCACAACATCCCTGCCTTGGCACTCCTCATTGGATGCTCATAAGTGACACCTCTACAAGTGCTCCTGCACAATGTCCCTACATAACACTGCCATGCTCCATGTCCCCAACTTGATGTCGATGACTAGTTGCCATGTAGTCTAACCAAATAGACCCATCACAACAATTGGCCATCCTCACCCAAGTTTGCAATCTTCGGTCTAGTGAACTTGGTCACCCAACCATATCATCATCATATGAGTCTCTCCATCATAGCTCCCTGACTAAAGGTTCCACCAAGACTTGCTCTTGGTCTCGGCCATGAGAAGTCCACCCAAGAGTGTGCCCTCCAATCTGTCCATGAATCATGCCAGGCACTTAGCCAATGTGACTAAAGCATGACCCATTCATCTGCAACGATCATCATGTTCCTCCCTTGTCACGGGCCTTTGTACCTTCTACCATAAGGTTACAAACAACCCCAACAAGTCCTGCAACAATCAACAACCCTTGCTTCTCCATACAAGGTCTCATCATAGATATCCATGGTAAAATGCTCCCTAGCATCGGCAAACTGGCTTTGCCCTTTCCTGCATATGGTCCATCTACCAAATGCTCAAATGAAACACAAGTATCAATAGTACTTACATCATCATCATTATGAGGTTCCTCCATGAGAGTACCCTCATCCATACTTGTCTACAAACTGCACGATCCTGGTCCAACTTGATCAATCTCAAGTTCATCCTCCATCATGATCATGTCTGCAATATTTTCAACTATCACGGCTTCCTCTTCCTTTTCAGCATAATCTGCAACTTCATCGTGCTTCATTTTCCATCCAAGTTGAAGAAGCTCGTCTTCAACATTCTTTTCCAAGACTGCAAGCTTCTCTCGAATCCAGGGATTCTCCTCTTTCATCTACTTCAACTTGTATAAGGTAAGCAAGAGCTTCCCTTCGCATTCTTCCAAACCTGCCATGCCTTGTCGTTCAGCTTGGCCCAAGCACTAGTGCTTCACCCCTGCTAAACCTGTTTCACCATTCACCAGCTTCACCAAGTTCCCTGTAACCATGAACTGGCCTTTGTTCGACTTGTATGTGAAACTAGCTTCATTCACCTACAAGTACCTGCTTCCACTGTCATCAACCCGGTCATCAGCTTGCTCTGATACCAACTGTCACGCCCCCAAGCCTACGACAGTCTTCCAACCATGCTAGGTGAGGTGCGGCACTACCAACTGTTTTCTTTTCACCAATACTTACGATTGTAGACTACGCCTTAACAATCCATACTTAGTTTTATTTTCGTTACCAAGTATTATTAATATGCCTTTATACCATTGAACACCCATACACATTCATTATCAACAAAATTATACAAGAGAAATGCACAACAGTATAAAGGGAGGGGCAACTCCCTGCAATATGAGTCTGTCCGATATCAATATATTATATAATCTTCACTTTTACAATGCACAAGTTAAATCTTGGGAAACCCCGAATTTACACTTAGCCAATTTTTCACAACTTCGGCAAACTCGATTTCCCAGCTCGTCGGCACCTCCGCACAGTCGCCGCATGACTCACCAACCCGTCGTTCACCTCGTCACACGTTTCCACCTGGCTCGCACTTCGTTGGTCATCAAATGCCCAAACTGTGTATACCTGCCCAAACGCAGTCCCACTTGCCAACCCTTGGCAACCACCCAAATCGTGTGAGACAGCACGTAGTACCGCCTGACCAACTCTACAACCTCCGGTTCCAACTTTCGTCTCCACCATTTCGTCGTGCACGGCGCGCCCACACCCGGCCGCTCGTCCGCACGCCTTCACCGTGTCGACCAACTCTCCTTTATGCACACTTGCATGACGAGCGGGTGCTCCCCGAGTCACCCAAGACACCCGTGCCAAGTCGTCGCACAAAGCGGGCACCACACACCCGTGCACGCCCTCACCCAACCACTAGGCACTCTGCTCGCACCTTTACCCAAAACAAAGACATGCGTTCACCTTCGTGCGGCTTCGCCCAACAACGGGCGCATCTCCAATTCTGCACCCCTCCTTTACTACGCCTCCACCTTGTGCTGCGCACTTCTCCTTATGAGCGAAAGTGTTGAGTGAGTTCGTTGGTTCCAAATGAGAGCCAACACAACACATTATATATTCGTTGAAGGGGGAGGTCGTAGCTTGCCTAGCCGACCTCCCCACGCCCTCACTTTCATCACAAAAGCCCCTCATCTACAAGTCGGCCTTCGCATATGCTATGCTCCATATAAACGTGGTCTCCTCCTCACAAATGCACATAATTCATCGCACACTTGGAGAAGTTGCACTTTCCATCATCGTAGGTTGCACTTCATGCCGGAGCGTGTGGTAGGAACCGCAGGTCCTTACACTGGGGATCCTAGTTACTGGTTTGGAATGTTTACCAATACCTGTGGTTTTTGGTGTATCGGTAAACCTCCATATGGTATTGATTCCCCCGACTTGCATTTGAGGGGAGGTGTTGGAAGAATCACCGCACCTCTATGGAATCCGTAATTTCAACCCTGGGTGTAACGTCCTGCAGTCATCGGGCAGCCCGGCGCACGCTCCTTCCTCCATGCGATGCGGTTAACGCATCAGACAAGGTGTGGAACGACAAGGGTGAGGCATTACATGCGGATGTGTTGGCGTTGCATGATTTTATATGGTGAGATGGAGCATGGCAAACGATGGGCGAGCTAACCTCATGGTGGGGGCTTCGTATCGTTGAGAATGCGATGGTTGGAATTGTGTGGAGAGGTTGGCCATGGGGCGACTTCCACACGAAGGTTGGATATAAGTGTTGTGATGAGACTTGGCATTTGGAACCAAGCAAGTCGCTCCTCAACCTGCGAGCTAAGGTGCGAAGGAAGGGAAAAGGAGCCGCGGCAAGGTGCAGTTCTATGCGCCCGCCTGCCGGGAAGCCCACACGGAATTGACACAGAAGTGACATGCGGTTCAGGCGCGAGTGGAGGGTGCGCTAGGGCACCTGCCCGCCGGTGCGTTGGGTACGAGTTGGATTGCGTTGGGAGTGGATTGTGCACAGGCGCGCCCACCCGTTCGGCAAAGAACTTGTGTCGGTTATATGTTGTATTTGGTTAAGTCTTGGGTGAGACCACCGTGCGCTCTTGCACAGGTGGGCGCCCGACTTGGGTAAAACGCTGGTTGAGCCCAGGGCCCGGTCATTGTACAAATTCTCATATATATAATAAAAGAAGTTCTCTTGCATATGGTTGTGTTCAAGCTGTTGTTTTATCATGTCTTATTATAATGGTTTCCGCACATTATGATGTTATTCATGTTTATAATGAATGTTGAAGGCGTAGTTCGTAAAGTAAGTTAACAATGAAAGATGTTGGTTACTTAGGCGGTGCCACACCCGACCAATTTAACGAAAAAATAATTGGGGGCGTGACAGGTGGTATCAGATGAGGTTCATAGGTGGTGAAGTCGTTGCTTGATTATAAACGCAAAGAACAAACATGTATGTAGGGAAAAGTTATGGAGAAATCATGGATGAACAGTTTGGGTTTCATGGACTTGATGGTCCGTGGCAAGACCATTCAAGCTCTAGTGGAAAAGGGGGTCACTCATAATTTCATGACAACATGGTTGGCAAAAAAGGTTGGACTGATGATCTCCCCATCGAATATGGAGGTCAAGGCAGTGAACTCTAGAGCTAAGGTGGCGGGATTGGCACACAAAGTGCCTGTGCAGATAAAAGACTGGAAGGGTCAGTTGGACTTCAGGGTGATGGAGATGAACGACTTTGATATGATACTCAGACATGATTTCTTGAAGGGCAACAGGGCTATTGTTGTCCCCTTCTGTGATGAGGTGGTGCTGGTTGGACAGTCACAAACTTGGACTTTGCCCACTCATAGGCAAAGGAGGGAAGTCAAGGTGCAGCATATTTCTGCACTAAGTTTGGAGAAGGCTATGAAGGAGTCAGATATGGAGACATATGCAGTGATGTTCAAGGGAGTCGAAGGTGATGGAGTGGGGACGCCTGTTCCAGTCGAGATTTTTGAGGTGCTGACCAAATATGCAGATTTGATGCCTGATGAGCTGCCGAAGAAACTTCCACCAAGGCGTGCAGTGGACCACAACATTGAGCTTGAACCAGGGAAGCAACCCCCAGCTAAAGCACCTTATCTATTGTCAGGGCCTAAGTTGGAGGAATTGAAACAACAGCTACAGGAGTTAGCTGATGCAGGTTTCATTAGACCTTCAAGGTCCCCTTATGGAGCTTTGGTATTCTTCCAGCAGAAGAAGGATTCGAATGAGCTACGGATGTGCTGTGATTACCGTGCATTGAACAAGCAGATGGTAAGGAACAGGTGTCCTTTGCCATTGGCTGCTGATAGCTTTGACAAGCTTGCGAAAGCCTGAGTGTTTTCCAAGCTGGATTTGAGGCATGGGTATTATCAGGTGCGGATAGCTGAAGGAGACAAGAAGAAGACTGCGATAGTAACAAGGCATAGTAGCTTTGAATTCCTTGTTATGCCGTTCGGGTTGTGTAATGCTCCTGCTACGTTTTGCATTTTGATGAATGATGTCCTACGACCATACTTGGATTCGTTCATAGTAGTGTACTTGGACAATATAGTGGTGTACAGTGACAACATGGAGGATCATAAGAAGCACTTGGCGATGGTGTTCGAGGCACTGAGGGAAAATCAGTTGTTCTTGAAGAAGTCTAAGTGTGTGTTCGCTTAGACCGAGATTCCGTTCCTTGGGCATATAGTTGGTCAATGGTACATACAGATGGAGCCGAGCAAGATGAAGGCGATCGAGGATTGGGTTGAATCGAAGAATGTCCATGAGATGAGGGTGTTCTTGGGCATGACCAACTACCAACATAAGTTTGTAGAGGGGTACTCCAAGGTGACATCGGCACTGACAGACCTATTGAAGAAAGACAAGAGGTAGTGTTGGATGGATAAATGTCAAAAGGCATTTGATGACTTGAAGAGGAGGATGGTTACAGCACCGATACTGAAGTTGCTTGACTTCGAGAGACCGTTTGAGGTACACACTGATGCTTCAGATTTTGCTATAGGAGGGGTTCTTATGCAAGATGGGCATCCGGTGGCGTATGAGAGTCGGAAGTTGCAGGATAGAGAATGAAGGTATCCAATTCATGAGAAGGAGATGACTGCGATCATCCACTCTCTTCATGTGTGGAGGCATTACCTGATTGGGAAGCCGTTTGTTGTCAAGACCGACAACGTTGCAGCAAGTTATTTTGCATCACAACCGAAGCTTTCTGCGAAGCAAGCTCATTGGCAGGACTTCTTAGCAGAATTCGACATGTCTATTGAGTATAGACCAGGTAGACACAATGCGGTAGCAGATGCTCTTAGTAGGAAGGGACAACTTGCAGCATTGGAGGGTGAAGACCAGGCAGCAAGGAGTAGAAGTCGAATTCAGATGTCAGAAGAGATGCAGAATAAACTCAAGGAAAGTGTTGAAACCCATACTTTGGTGCAGAATATAGTGAAGCAGATAAAGGAGGGGAAGACACGAAAGTTCTTTCTACGGGACGGGTTCTTGTTCTTTGGAAACCGACTCTATGTTCCAAAGTCATCTGGACTCAGGAGGCACCTTTTGAAGGAGTGCCACGATTCTCCATGGGCTCGCCACCCAGGGCAGTGTCATTCTTTGGCATTGTTGGAAAGAGGATTCTTTTGGGAGAAGATGCAAGAGGATGTGGAGGAGTATTTACATACATGCATCATTTGTCAGCAGGACAAATCAGATACTCAGAGACAAGGAGGACTGTTGCAGCCTTTACCGATTCCTGAGAGGCCATGGATGAGTGTCTCGATGGACTTCATCACTTAGTTACCAAAGGTTCAGGGGTATAATGGAATCATGGTTTTGGTTGATCTTTTTTCCAAGTATGTTGTCTTTGTTCCTACAAAGATGCCTTGTGGAGCTGAGCGGACTACGGAGTTGTTATTTAAGAACATAGTGAAGTATTGGGGGATGCCATTGAGCATTGTGTCGGATAGAGATCCGTGTTTTACAAGCAGATTTTGGAACACATTGTTCAAGCTAGTCAGGATAGAGTTTTTGATGAGTTCGAGTTACCATCCGCAGATAGATGGACAGACTGAGAGAATCAACGCGTTGCTGGAGGGCTACTTGCGACATTATGTGATGGCTGATAAGAAGAATTGGCTTGAACTCTTGGATATTGCTCAGTTTAGCTACAATATTCAAAAGATTTCTGCGTCAGGGTAGAGTCCATTTGAGTTGGTTAATGGACAGATGCCGGTTGCACCACATACCGTAGTGACAAGAGGTTTTTTGAGGAGTCCTCATGCGAATAATTTCATGAAGACTTGGGAGGAGACCTTGGAGTTGGCACGACTGCGCTTGCACGATGCTGCAAGGAGAATGAAGAAATATGCTGATCGAGGAAGACAGGATGTGCACTTCAGTGTGGGAGATATGGTGTTTCTCAGCATTACCAGGGAGCAGTTTCAGCCAGCCAAGGGGAATGCAAGCAAACTGACACGGAAGTATGAGGGACCATTCCAGGTGAAGAAGGGAGTGGGGGAAGTTGCTTATGAGCTGGAGCTTCCGCACCATATGAACATGAAGCATCCAGTTTTTCACATAAGTCAGTTGAAGAGATGTAGAATTGATGCTGATCATCCAGAGAGAGCTGAACCGCCGAGAGGACCAGCCGGGATCGTGGACAAACCAGGATTGGAGTTGGAGAAGATTTTTAGCTTTAGAACTACAGGGATTGGTTGCCACATGAAACGGGAGTATCTTGTCAGATGGAAGAATGCACTGGAAGAGGAGAGCTGTGAATCGAAGGACTCACTTTGGATATGGAAGAAGAAGATTGTAAAGTATGAATGGAAGATACTGAGGCAGTCGGGATTGTCGAGGGCGACAACGATTTCATGTGGGGGAGGATGTAACGTCCTACAGTCATCAGGGGGCCGAGCGCGCGCTCCTTCCTCCGTGCGATGCAGTTAACGCATGAGACAAGGCGTGGAACGAGAAGGGTGAGGCATTACATGCGGATGTGTTGGAGTTCCATGATTTTATATGGCGAGATGGAGCGTGGCAAACGATGGGCGAGCTGACCTCATGGTGGGGGCTTCGTATCGTTGAGAACGCGATGGTTGGAAATGTGTGGAGAGGTTGGCCATGGGGCGACCTCCACGTGAAGGTTGGATATAAGTGTTGCGATGAGACTTGGAATTTACAACCAAGCAAGTCGCTCTTCAACCTACGAGCTAAGGTGCAAAGGAAGGGAAAAGGAGTTGCGGCAAGGTGCAGTTCTATGCGCCCGCTTGCCGGGCAGCCCACACAAAATTGGTACGGAAGTGACATGCAGTTGAGGCACGGGTGGAGGGTGCGCTAGGGCGCCCGCCCGCTGGTGCGTTGGGTGCGAGTTGGATTGCTTTGGGCGTGAGTTGTGCACGGGCGCGCCCGCCCGTTCGGCAAAGAAATTGTGTTGGTTATATGTTGTATTTGGTTAACTCTTAGGTGAGACCACCGTGTGCTCTTGCACGGGTGGGCACCCGACTTGGGTAAAACGCCGGTTGAGCCCAACTCCCAGTCATTGTACAAATTCTCATATATATAATAAAAGAAGTTCTCTTGCATATGGTTGTGTTCAAGCTGCTGTTTTATCATGTCTTATTATAATGGTTTCCGCACATTATGATGTTATTCATGTTTATAATGAATGTTGAAGGCGTAGTTCGTAAAGTAAGTTAACAATGAAAGATGTTGGTTACTTAGGCGGTGCCGCACCTGGCCAATTTAACGAAAAAAGAATTGGGGGCATGACACTAGGGATCCTAATTACTAATTTGTAACGTTTACCAACACCTGTTGGTTTTGGTGTAATGCAAACCCTTCACATTCCTAATGGTATTGAACACCATTATGACATTGTTCTTTTAGAATTAAAGAAACAAATTTTTAATTTTTAAAATTTCAAAGTTTTATTTTTTAAATAGCATGATAATGATATAATTTTTTTAGGTATTTTCTTTGACGTCATCCTCTTTAATCTTTCTTTTACTTATTTATTTTTAACCATGTTACCATATTTATGGAATTTTAAATACATGGTCTTGGGCATAATCCTCTTTAATCTCCTTTTATCTATTTATTTATAAGCATGTTACCATATTTATAGTATTCCATGTAATTTTTATGTTATCCCAATTATTTTTTCAAAATATAATTAATTAATTAATTTTATTTATATTTATCAATGTTATTTTTAAAAATATACGATAATTATTTTTTTTATTTTAATATTAATTTAAACACAAGTTAATTAACATTTTTTATTCAATTTTAATAGCGTAAAGTAAATAAAAAAATTTAAAATAGTAAGCTAAATGTAAAAAATGATTTAATTTAACATATTAATTTAAAATTCAAAATCTTTATTATGAATTTAAAATATATTATTAACTTTATTTTTAATTTTCTATTATTTATGATATAAAACAATATAAAAATTGATAAAATACCAAATTTAAAATATTAAAATGAAACCTAAACTAAAATAAACATAAACTAAAATTATCTTATTTATTGTTAAATGTTTTAATACATCATAATCATCTTCTAATACTTTTTAAATATCAAAAATGATATTTTGTGTTTATGTGAAATAATCAACTGACATATTATTGAATGAATTGATACTGCCAATTATTTGTAATAATCATCCATTTTTTAAAAATGAGTTTGTTGATTTTTTTAATTTATATTTTAAGTTTGTAATATAGCATTAAAGTTTTTAAAATACTATTATTCTCCAAATGTGAATATGCGAAATATCTTTTTTTAAACACTATAAGGTAAGATTATTTTTTAAACTTTTTAGTGCCAAAAGTATGTTTATTATAAGTTTAATATGTTATATTTAGAAAATCATTTTAGATGAGGAAGATAATGATGTTTTTCCAAGGGTGAAAAAACCTCTACTTTTCTTATTGGTTCCAAATTTTTTGAAATATATATATATATATATCATTATTCTCCAAGTCACAAGTAATGGTAAGATATTTTTCACAGATAAAAGTTATTCAACTATCCAATTTAAGTGTAGAGGATAACAATCATTTTTCTCAATCACTATATATATAGAAAGAAAGTACTTGTTTCATTCATTAGGGACTACTTAGACAACAAGGCTCAGAGCCATTGTAGGAAGTGTCAGACATAAGACTTAAACCGAAGCAAAGAGGATAAATATTTTTTTCTAAACAACCACACTAAATCCAGTTTATATATCTCTCTCTCTATATATATATACATATATATATAAACGATGAAATGGAAATACACATTTAATTGCTCAAAATACTTAAAAATATATGGTCTAAGTACTAGAAACAATATATTTCTATGTACATATTACAATCATCCTAGATCTTCTAAGGAAACATTAACATTTGGTTCACAAACTTGTCTATAATGATAAGGCTCTATCACAACAAGAAAAAAAAACCATATATGTTAAAAACTTCTTTTAGCTTCTAAATAAATAAGGTGGTCTTTCAAAGGTTAAAGTTTAAGTCTTTCTCTAAACTCTTTTTCAAATAGAAACCTCTTTAAAATAGTATGTTTTCCTTCCCTGATTGAATGGTGTTTGTCTGAGTATAATTTACTTACATGATTGAATGATGTTTGACTTTAATTTTTCATAAATATGATTAAAGGATAAATCATCAAAATTACTTTTTACCTCTAAGACTAAAATAAAAATATAATTTCAATTTTACATTTATTACTTAATCAATTAATATATATTTTTTAAATTCAATTTTTTTAAGCTTTGTATTATTCTATTCTCATAAAAGAACTACAATGCATAAAAATAAACTCCATTATTTGTTCTTTGCCCAATAACATATTAAAAAAAAAACACAATAAATAAAATACAATGTATAGGTTAAAAGAAAAAATAATATATACCCAAAAACATCTAAAATATTACCATAATTTATATTTAACCAAAACCACTTTTCAAAATATAAGCCACATTTTTTTCATCCTTCAATGTTTCAATGCAAAGTAACCCTTTGTCCTCTTTTTATTGCCAAAAAGATACATGTCAATCTAATGATAGTTTATTAATATTTATATAAATATTACCATGTATCTTATATTAATCCATATTGATTTTGAAATTTCTTTTATTTATTTTAGTTTCGTTCTTAAATTGGTCGGGAGTAATAAGGATTGGTTGCACAAAGTTCCTGCTCTCCTTTCTATTTCAAATAAATCGACCCTTAATTGAAGTTCCATGAAACACATTTCCATGTAGAAATAAATAGAAAGTAAATAGCCACAAACTTCCTAAAGAGGAAAAAGCTTATCGTGCGCATTCTTTCTATATATAAATATATAAACAATGTAATATATATATAAACAATGTTTCTTTCCCAATATTTAATGATTCATCCTTTTCTTCTCGCCAATACAAGCAGGTTTTGCTAACTGAGGCCAAATCGTAGCGAGGATATGTAAGAGAGACGTTGCCATCATTGAAATGATATTTTTGCATATAGAAACTCCACTTCGAGATAGATTTTATTGAATTTTTAAATTTTTTATTAATTAAATTAAATATTTAATAAATATTTGTTATTGTTAATTTATTTTTTTATTTTATTACTGAGTAAAAATCTGTCCAAACCTTAACTCCCACAAAACTATACATAAATATTAATAATGTTTAAATGGACTCAAATTTATTTTTTATTTTATGAATATTAAAGAGTCATTTTATTTTTTTACCACTTCACTTGGTAGTATTAGTGGTTTAATTGTGTTAAGAAACTAATATGTTTTTAGATTATGAGTGATTTCTCTTACTTGATAATTACTTGTGAATGTTGTTGACATGTTATTACTTATGTTATCTTCTTTTTCATCAAGTAATTACTAAAATATACAAACATGAAGATCACAAGAGACAAGGAACACAAATATGCAGGCTCCAAGCCAAGGCAAAACCCCACAAGGGGAAACACCAAGGAAATCCTCTTCTTATAGAATCATATCAAAGTGATATATCCAAAACCCAAGACCAAGCTAGACAAAAACTTCCACAAAGACCCAAGTGATCCCTCCTTCAATCAATTTCCAATAAATCATAGTCAATAGAAGTTAATGTTGGTCAAATCTCAGAAATCTGGTCATCTCCTTAAATTTCAGCCCCTAAAATTTTGGAACTACAACACTACTGAAAATTCCTTAGAAAACATGCACGTGTGAATAGAATTATGGCACAAATCTACTCATTTCTATCTCCTTTGACTTTCACTTAAATTCTCCTTCTTCTTGCACAGAAATCAGGGGTTCATGGATGATCAAAATGAGGTTGAACCTTCTTGTATTTATAAATGTCCAGGAGGTCGAATAGTTGCCACTCTAGTTCAACTTGTCCAAGGAGGGATGACTTGTTCAGTGGAGGGTAAAATTGACTTTTTGGTTGAATAAAGAAATATTTTCCTTTTTATACAAGAAGTCCAAATAAGACTTTGACTCAATTACATTTTTTTGACTCATAATAAATTTTATGTTGACTCATTAAACCGTGGAAGCACGAGGAACATGCTTTGACTGGAAATAAAAATAAAAATAAAAATAAAAATAATTTTATTTTTCTTCTTTTATTTTTACATGAAATACATATTGATACAAGTACAATGATAATTATGAATACCACAGCTAGTTACATTTCCAAGACTCTCTCTTAACTAGGGAGGTATTCATAATGACACAATAGGATACTCTCAAATTGAAATATTCTCATAAGAAGGGATTCAGATTGATAAACATCATCATAACCAACAATATCAAATATAGCTAGGCCTTGACCAACAAGCTCTGTCTCTCCACTTGGTTAAAGCATATGTTGGGAGACACAAATTTGGGCACCACTATTGCCTCTCAAGGAACATACCCCATCTAGATGTTCATCAGGTATGTCCTTACAAGACTATTCTTATCTTGGATATCACCCATCCTCAAAGAATATTATTCCTTGGGACTATTGCTATCTTGGATCCAAATCCTCAAAGAATATTGATCTAAGATGCTTATCTAATCCACCATTCTCCCTACTAGTGCCTTCCTTAGGCTTACGAATGTTAGTCCTAGCCATAATGCATGACACATGAGAATATGATTTCCATCCTCACTCCCTCTCAACCAGGGAGGAAATCCCAACTCCCTTTCAAATAGGGAGGAATAACCACAAGCCTAATCTTGTCAAAAGTATTCATTAATGCATCGACTACATGTTATTTCATGGTGATCTATTGTAGCTGCTCGGATCCTATTTACATCATATAATAATGAGTTTCAACCTTCATGGTTCTTTGTCAATATTCAGATAGCTTCAATCATGTCATCAAGTACTTCATGGAACATCTTATGGAGCTAAACTTCATCACATCTTCTTTCATCATAATAGAGTCTTTCTTTATTCCAAGAAATTATATCAGTTTCCAATCATCAGTAGTATCTCTATCAGCATCAGTACTTTCAATCAATGTGTTCTTGGATCAAGTGAATCAACTTCTAGTACAACTCTTCAACTTCTTGCTAATGGGTATTGCCATAAAACTGTCATCTCCTTCTGATCATATGCTTCTCTAGGTTTTCTTTCCAAACTTCAAGTATCATTATATTCATCTAAGATCTAACTTCTCCTCATTTTTGGTAAGTGAACTTCTTCTTTTACTGTTTCCATTTAATCGGCTTTTTCTTCCTCCTTCGTAATCTTCATGATTTGTCACGTTCCTCCAAATCTTCTAACTATTAGCCAATATTAGATAATTCTTCTTTTGACTTTCAACCTTTGTTAAAGGACTATGAAAGAACAAAAAGGAAAACGTACAAAGATAATAGAATTAGTAGTAATTAAGGAGATGTAGAATTGATATCCTTTTTAAGAAGGTTAGCTTTGTCTTAATCCTAAACTTGTTCACCAAACTTGTTCTCACAATGTCATTATCATCAAGTGTTGGATCTACCTCTTATAATGGAAACGATTATATAGGGGTTTTTTTCCTAGGGTTCTTTTAGTCCGAACTATGCTAGGGTTTATAAAACCTACATGCCAAATTCTTCAAGACCTGCCACTTAAAAATTGTAAGGTTCTACAACCACACTAGAGATCTAGTTCAAAACCCATAGATTCTTCAAGTTCTTCAAGGTATGTCATGTTAGGAATTGCAAATTCTACAAGGCTCATGCAAACCCTAGAAACACAATCTTTCAATGCGAGAGATGGAGTTCATTCTATTCTTAGCCTTGCATGCACGGAAAGACTTCAAATGCTAACAAGTCAACAATATTTGAAATATATCTACACATATCCTTTATATAATGCACTATTATCCTTCAAGTATATCAGATCATCGTCTTAGCATTGACATAGGTTATTAATCACAAATGAATAGGTATTATATCTACCTTTTAACTTTAGCTATTATTTACTTTTTCCTTCGAGTATGGTATTGTTTTCTAATTAGTAGAGGCTACTTCAAAGAGACATTCTTACACTAAATTCAAAATTTTCCACACACTTCTACAATTGGGTCTCATATCATCTTCAAAAGGTCAAACATTTGATCTCATTCCTTCATCCTTCTAGCTAGACATTGACCAACAAAGATAAATCTTGTACTATAGGGATGCACTTCATACATCATAGTCTTTGATAGAGGAAGATATAACACTGCCTCTTACAATGATAAGTATGCTCCTTAATGTCTCGATCTATAACTTCAGAGATATTCTACTTACTTATCACATTCCTTTCTACAAGGAGAAATGATAATACTATTGATAATTTGTCTCTTTCCTTCACAAAGAAATGTTTCGGTCCCTTTTATAGGTTGTATATTTTTTTTCCAAGAAGGTGATAGTTATGTAATTTATTGTAACAATATTAACTTCATGTCTACACACATCTCACAATGTGATGAGCCTTTGGATATTTTATAACAAACTTGCATATAGGTTATATCCTTCACATATATCATGAAGCAACATCCAAAAAGAAAAGTGTCTCAGAGTTTGTATAATATTTTTCACAGGTTGGTGTTACAATAGATACTTTGAATTTTAGAGATATGTAGCTACAACAGGCTCAGAAGTCCATAGTAAGCTCAGGTACCTTAGAGAAGTGTTACCATAGTGAAAATTGTCAGCATGAACTTGTCCATAGAGATAGTTAGCCACATTGCACAGGTATAGGTGCCATGAATTTGCATCACTTCCTTTCTACATGTATAGAATAAGGTTTTGAAAATATTGTTTCTTCACATATCATGACTTCATAGTAAAATCACACATAGATTTTTTCATGGAGTAGTGTCCCTCATTGAACTTAAATTTCTTTAAATGATTCACAATTTCGGATACCTTTAGATCTTGAATAAATGATAGATTCCTTGAAACTTCAAGGATGTGTTGTTGAAGTAGGCTTTGGAAAGAAGTTTCAAAACCTTGCTTATTTTAGTTTCTAGACATCCTTCAATCTTCTTCATCCTAGAGAAAGAGCGGCCTTAGATAGAGGCTTCAAACTTTACAGGGTAATCTCCATCTTCCTCCACAAATCATAAAGAACATTGTAACCTATAGTGTTGTAGAAAAATTGAATGCCTCGTATCATGAATGTTTGTTTCTTGCATCATAGTGTCTCACCATGGATAATTTTGTCACTGTCATAGATGGCTCGGGTGTCTTCAGTAGAGGGTTCAAATATCTCTTGTCCACCCTAGTCTCGACCTTCTAAATTAATTCAGAGTTCACTATGTACCTTTTAGATCAAATGTGATTTTTTTGTTAATCACATACAATTCATATTACCATAGGGTCATATCTTAAAATTTCAAACTTTATCTTCTATCTAGGGTTACCACAGAGACTTCACATATCTGTGATTTGGTCTTTCACAAATTTATAGAACTTGAATAAAGAGTATGTTATAGATATTCACACTCCTTTTCTTGAGTTTGGATTCCAAACACAAAATATATATATTATAAATATAAGTTTTCATACCTCCTTCATTAGATGTTGCATACTTCTGATATTGTTGAAAGTAGCCTTAACACAAATAATTTCAAGAGCCTTCAACGTTGTTATCAATAGTATGAACTTCAAGTCTTCTTACTTTTGTTTTGATGGAATAAGAGATAATTGTTTCAGTAGAATCTTAAATAAGCCAACAAGAGTGATCTTCAAGTTTCCCTTCCTTCACCTTAGCTCTGATACCATGTTGAGAAACTAATATACTTGTAGAATAAGGATTATTTCTCTTACTTTTTAATTACTTGTGAATGTTTTTGGCCTTTTATTTCTTATGTTATCTTATTTTTCATCAAGAAAATACCAAAATATAAAAAACATGGAGATCACAAGAGACAGAGAATATAAATATATAGGCTCCATACTAGGGAAAAATCCCATAAGGGGAAAACCCAAGAAAAATGTCTTCTTATAGAATTAGATTAAAGTGAGATATCGAAGACCCAAGACCAAGAAAAAAACTACCACAAAGACACAAGCCAACACCCCTTCAATCCATTTCCAACAAAGCATAGTCGACAAAATTCAAAGCTGGTTAAATCTCATAAATATGGTAATCGCCTAAAATTTCAGCCCTTGAATCAGGCCTACAACACCACAAAAAATACCTCATAAAGCTCACACATGTGAGCAAAATTAGGGCATAAACTATCTCATTTCTCTCTCGTTTGACTTTCATTGAAATTCTCTTTCTTCTTGCATAGAAATTGAAGTGTTCATGGATGATCAAAATGAGTTCGAGCCTTCTTGTATTTATACATGTCCAGGAGGTCGAATAACTACCACTCTAGGCCAAATTGTCCAAGGAGGACCAACTTGGTCTCTGAAAGATAGAATTGACTTTTTGACTCAATAAAAAAATATTTTTCCTTTTCTTACAAGAAGTCCAAATGTACAGTTCTTTGAATCGTAATTAATTTCCTTTTGACTCAATAAACCCTAGAAGCATGAAGAACATGCTTTGAGTAGAAATCAAAATAAACATAATAATCATTTCCTTTTCTTCTTTTGTTTTCACATGAAATATTTATTGATACAAGTACAATGACAATTATGAAGACCGAACATAGTTACATTTCCAACACATTTGATATGTCTATTTTCAATTATTTGATATAATCACACATAATGAGAGAGTACTACTCAACTAGCATTAGTAAGTAAGAGGTTGAAAATTTGTATATAACCAAGAGATATTTTTTTTAATAGTTTAGTGACCATAGAACCATTGGACCACCTAATATAAGAAAGAGACATATTTGCATGGATTGCTTCACAATAAAACCATGGAAATACAATTGGATAGATAGGTGGTTTATGTTATATGATCACCTCCATGTAACAATAGTGAGGTCCCCATTATATCTTGTTTATAAATTATAGGTTAAATTTATTATGAGTTGCATGTCAAATATCTTTACATTAGTTAATTCTAGGTTAAATTTATTATGAGTTGCATTGATTACCATTAAGAAATGACCAAGCGTAACTCATTTGTTGGAAATACTAAAAGGGGGAGGGGTGAATTAATATTTCAAGAATTATTACAATTTTATAGTTTCATTCACTTCATGTTTGAGATATATGCATTATTAAGAAACACATAAGAATATCATAAAAACCATACACAAGAAAACATAGATTTTTAAGATGTTAACCCATAAAGGGACGAAACCACCATTCTTCTTCTTCTTCTCATCTTCAATATTTACATAAGTTCATTGGCACCGACCAGTAGGAAGCACCCACTCCATTTATAATGTTTCATTAGAAGCCACCAGTAGAAATAACCCAGTCCCTTAACTATAAGGTTAGCACCCACTAGCAGGAAGCACCCACCCCCTTCTACTATTTCACAAGTACCCACTGACATGAAGCACCTATTGGGCCATGTAAAAGGTATGTTTTACCCTCATATTAGCCTAATTAATCATTTGTCTTTAAGTATTCATTTTTGTTTTAGGAATAAATATAGAAGGAACAATCATAAAAGCTGGATGAAATCAATTATTAACAAATTGGGTAAATATGTGTACGAAAAACTAACTTTTGCTATATTTATATGCAGGGATGCAAATTGAACGATTGATATTCAAATGAAAGAGCAACAATGACCAAGAAAAGAAAAGGACAACATCTCAATTACGAAGGACAATGGAAGACTAGGAGGATCAATTATATTCTGTGATGAAAACAGATTGATGGTTGTGAAATCCTCAGGATCTTCTTATATTGGGGATTTGCTTCTATCCATTTATCTTTCCAAAATTTTTATAAAGCCATCTTCTATCCATTTATCTTTCCAAAAGTTATATAAAGCCATCAGGCAAAATGAACAGCTAGTTAGGAATTTTATGATTGTAATTACTCATTTTGGACACGGAGCACTTTCATTACTGTGACGTTGTAACTCTATTATCAAGTTAATGAAGAAGACTATGTTTTACATATAATTTCATTCTTAATATCTTTCGGTGGTGACTTTTGGAGACTTCGGGCCCATTCGATAGGAGATCTATTGCTTTAATTGTGTCATATTTACTTATGCTCATTCTGATAATTGTATATTATTGTTAGTTTGTGAAATTAGCATTATTATAATTGTTGTGAGTATTGATGGTTACTATTTGCTTTTGTTGTTCAAACTATATTGTAGATCTTGTCGTGGTTTATAGCTACGTGCTAATCTTTATTGAATTGATCAGGTTGATTTAAGTATTCGGTTGTTGTTCATTCTAAAGTAGTGTTCCCCGAGGTCTCAAGCTTATAGTTGATTACTTTCCATGAGATGTTTGCATAGTTATTTGTTGTTCAATTGCTATAGATTTCCTTCATGCTAAACGAATTAGTGTTAATATCAATTAGATTGCTAAGAGTGATTCCTTTTAGTTACATTCTGATTCAGTTTCTTGCAGAGCGGATTAAGTAGATTTGAAAATGCTTTAAAGATTTCTTTTAGAATTGTTTGGATTGAATTTTGAGAATTAGATATCAATCATTGCAACGATTCTAAATCATTTCATTATGAATTAACCTCTGAATTCTCTTGCATATAAAATGTTGAACACTCTTGAAATAAACAGACTTACCCTGCGCTGATGATTAATGTAGGTATTAAGATCACTTTTAATAAGTCATCTTAGTGCACCAACATTTTGGCGTCGTTTCCGGGCAGAGTGTTTCAAAGTGATTTCTTTTTATTTTTGCTGTAAAAGAATTGGGTTTAAAAATGGAAGGTAAGAACCTGCGTAATTAGCAAGTAAAGTGCTTGCTCATCAACCCGATTTTCAACAAATGCATAGAGGTTAAATAGGAATAGGGTTATTTTTTTTATGAATGACAAGGAATAACAAGATAGAGAAAGATCAAACCCCCCACCTAAATCCACAAAACCCAAGGGATCAGTGAACCTTGGGAGATCAACGTTTAAAGAATAAATTGCAAGAAAAGCAGAGTCTCAGTCATCAGTAGGACCCTAGACTATATCTGGAAAAAACCCTACTATAATCCCTCAGGTAGTAGGCTTACCATTTGCAGTCTATGCTGAGATTCATAGCCAAAGTGGAGGATCTGAATAGAGCTTTCAGGTTATAGAAAATTTGCATTCTAATCCTTTACAAGAGGGAAAATCGTGCAACTTAAGAGAAGGAGAGGGAGAAACCAGTGGAACTGCTAAGCCAGAGCCATAATTGTCTGAATTAGGATCTCCTATGATCCCAGATTTGGGTAGTGCTACAAAACCAACTCGCATTGAGAATCCTCTGCTTACTCGAATAGCATCGCCTGAAATCCCCGAAGGATATTGGCACATTTTCTACCAAATAGCAAACCAAGTACTTGAAGGTCAATCCTTGAAATTGGAATACGCCATAGTCAACCCAATAGCTAATTCCCCAATGAAATCTATTCCCTTGAAAAACACCCCAACCTTTAATGGGATGACCATACAGGATCCGGATGCCTTCTTATTCGAGTTTGACATAATGTGTAGAGGATACGATTATACCACTAACCCTTAAAAATTAAAATTGTTCCCTTCTACTCTAAAAGGAGCAGATTTGAGGTGGTTCATGGGTTTAGGTGGACGTACTATTAACTCTTGGGATGACATGAAGACTTCTTTTCTCACAAAATATCAGGACTATTGAAGGACCAGGGAATTAAGATATGAAATATTTAAGATGTCTGCAAAGGATAATGAAACTCTAGAAGAATATGTTGAATGGTTTCACTGCAATTTGTAGAGATGCCCTCACTCCACATTACCAAAAGAAGTCCTAATAGCAATCTTAATCAAGATAATGAAAGAAGAATGGATAGAAACTCTAAATTTGATGGGGAAGGGAGACATTTCTCAGGTGTTCATGATGCAGTACACGCACTAGGTCAGGAATATGAGATTTTGTGACTAGAGGAAGAAAACCACACAATGGAAGCATAACAAGAATGGAAATTGGTAACCTCCAGGAGGACTTCAAGATAGACATCCTGGGAACCCTTACAGCACAGTTGTACATCCTGTAGGCCAAATAGAAACAAGCCTTAGCAAAACAAAACTTGGCCATTTTTTTCCCACGCTATCGGAAGAAGCACAACGAATAGGAGTGTCGATTGGACATGGTCCAAACCTGTGCTATCTGCACCAAGGGCCATGCCATTGAACAATGTCCATCACTTCCAGGGCTAAAAGAAGTTTTTAATGAAGAAGAAGAGGAGGCAGAACCAATATACTTAATGAACCAACATCAACAGTGGTAAGGCCGACCCACAGGTATGTCGTAAGACACATCTCCATTCTTTCCTTCTTCGTCATTTAATCAGCAAAAAAATTCTGGAACAACATGGCAAGGTGAATCACCTTTGTCAAATTGGTAGTCCCAAATATTTCCTATGTCACCTTGGCCAACTCAGTCCTTTTTAGGTAATGGTTGGAAGAATTCTCCTTTTACTCCTTTTTGGCAAGGTAATCCATATACATCCCATTGGCCTGCCTCTACTTCACAAAATTTGAACTGGTCTCTAAATTGGCAGCGACCTTTAGGGATAACTCATACGCCTATGGGGACAGGTACTCAATATCAACCTACATTGTCAACCCCATATCCATTATAGCAAAATCCTCAACCCCTTCTGCGTCCCAAACTACCAACTCAACCGAATCCAATCCCCAATAACAGACTAGTTTAGCTGGTGCAAATTGTTGAAACTTGGACTATGAGACCGAACAAAGAATGCAATGAACTTAGACTTAGGTCAGGACGCGTCATCACTCCTAAGGAAGACAAATACCAACCACCAATTGATCTAGAAACCCCACCTATACATACACCATCGACTATGATTGACACCAAAATAAAACAAGGAGAAGATACAGGTGAGCATAAACATCTTGAAAAACTCATAGTTACTTCTCCCCCATTCCCTAAAATATTAAAAATACCTACACCAATTGTTTATCCAGACTTTGATCTCATAGTGGAACTGAAAAATATTTGCATTAAAATTCCTCTCCTCCATGCTATCCAAGATATTCCTATTTATGCTAAAACAATTAAAGAGCTATGTGTGAAAAATCCTGTGAGGAAAGAAAAAGATCCACCCACTATTCATGTTGTAGGGACCTTGTCTAATTTTCTCTTGGGTGGGGAAGCATCGATAAAATATGAAGATCCTGGGAATCTCATAGTCATGGACCAAATATATTGCCGCTCCTTTCCAAAAAGGCTAGTTGACTTGGGTGCATCCATTAACATCTTAACAACAGAAACCTATAAGACACTTGGTATCACAGCCCTGGAACCAACCACCGCTCTGCTAGAACTTGTTGATCGTTTCGTGGTAAGACTAGAGGGAATTTTACAGGATATTCCGGTTTCTATTGATTCATGGGAGTACCCAGTATATTTTCTCATCATAGACCCAAAAAGTCAATTAGACGGGCACCCTCTAATTTGGGGTCGGCCATGGCTAGCAATAGTGGATTCTTACATAGGTTTCCAAGAGGGCAGCATGACCATTGCTAAGGGGGGTGCTATAAAAAATATTTTTTTATATCCTCCTGCCAAACCAAGTCCGCCCATTGTGAAAATACATAAACAACCACCCTCCTACCTAGAGGAAAGTATTTGTTCACCGCTTACGTAGCAGAGGTGCTTGAGTTCAAGAATCAGGCTGAAGATGATGTAATCAATAAATTTATCAATCATCCAGCCAATATGAATAATGTCAAATGTCAAATGTTAAAGGAAATAATTGACAATGAAGCCTCAGAAGACCCTTTGAAAGATATTGATGATCAACATATCTAGACAACTGTTGTTCATAATAGAAAGCCCGTTGAAATTGAACCAAGCAAGAATTTAAACATTAATGATAGTCTAGACAGTGACCAACAGTAAAATCTCATTCAAGTTCTGTAAAAATATAAAGGGTCTTTTGCTTGGGGCCATCTAGACATGAAGGGCATAGACCTACAGTTATGTATGCACCATAGCTACACCAAAAGGATCCTTGTCCTATCCAGAAACCTCAGTAGAGATTGAATCCACATCTCAAATATATTGTAAAAGAAGAGCTATAGGAGCTACTAGAATGAATTTCATTTATCCCATGTCGGGTAGCAAGTGGGTCTCTCCACTAGTAGTTTTTCCCAAGAAAAACAAGAAGTGGTGCATCTGTGTAGATTATCGGGAATTGAACAAAGCCACACAAAAATATCACATCCCTCTTCTATTTATTGATCAAGTGCTTGATACACTGATAACAAAACAATTATTTTCTTTTCTGGATGGCTTCAATGACAACAATTAGATCCAAATCACCCCTGAAGACCAAGACAAAACCACCTTTACCTACCTATGGGGTACATTCCCTTACAAAGTGTTACCATTTGGCTTATGTAATGCCCCAGCTATGTTTCGGAGGTCCATACACAACATTTTTGATAGTCTGATAAATGAAGGACTTGAAGTTTACATGGATGACTTTATCCTATATGGGGACAACTTAAATCAAGCACTATAGACATTAGAGAAGGTTTTGGAATGATGCATCACCACTAGGCTGTGTTTAAGCAATATCAAGTGTCACATGTTGACGAAAGAAGGCGTAATCCTAGGACATTACATTTCTTCAGCTGGGATACAGGCAGGTCCAACAAAGATACAGGTAATTCTCCTACTACCTACACATTGTACTCAGACAAAGGTACATAACTTCCTTGGATATGCAATATATTATCGCAGGTTTATCAAAAAAAATTCACAAATTTCTATGCCTTTGTATGCCTTGACAAGAAATATTGACTTTAAATGGTCTAATAAATGTGTTACAACTTTTATAGATTTGAAGAAATTAGTTTCAACGACACTAGTATTGCATGGGCCCAATTGGGAGCTACCCTTTCACATCTCTATGGATGTGCCAGATGCAATAATAGGCACCGTCCTCGGCCAAGAGGAGGATAGAAAGCCTTATGATATTTATTATATCAGGAAAAATATTATTTTTGTTAAACTTAATTATACAATAATAGAAAAGGAATTCTTAGATGTCATTTATGCCATAAACAAATTTAGACATTATATAACTGGCTATCAAGTTTTTTTGTATATTTATCATTCCACCATTAGATACTTAGTTAACAAACCTATTACAAATGGTCGAGTGACTTATTGGTTGTTATTTTGGTAGGATTTTGATATCACCATTAAAGATCGTCTAGGGAAGGAGAACACAATCACAGATTTTCTATCTTGAGTCCCAAAGATAAATGATCCATTGGTAGTAGTTGACCAATTTCCAGATGAACATTTGTTTTCCATAGCAGTCAAAGTGCCATGGTATGCAAATGTAGCAAACTATCTGGCAGTAGGAAAGCTGCCCAGACACCTAACAGCAAGGGAAAGGAAACAAATTGTCTAGCGCAATGCCCAGTTTTCTTGGATTGGAAAATACCCTTTCATATAGGGTTTGATATGTGCATACACAGAGACATTTGTGAAGATGAAATTTACGACATCCTGAACGCTTTCCATGATGAGCCTTGCAGATGACACTTCACAGATCACAGAACGGGGCATAAGGTACTAAATTTGGGCTATTCATGGCCCATTATTCTTAAAGATGCTAAGAAATATGTCTAGGCTTGTGATAGCTGCCAAAGGATGGGCCGTCGTGATCAATCCGATGAAATGCGATTGCAACCCCAATTGGTAATAGAACCTTTCGAACAATGGGCATTAGATTTTGTTGGCCCATTTCATCCGCCATCAAACCAAAAGGCCTACATACTAGTTGCACCAGACTATGTGACCAAATGGGCAGAAACACTAGATTTTCCAAGAGTTACAGAAGAAGCCATAACTAGTTTCCTTTCTGCGTTATTTGTGCAGTATGGTTTACCTAGGGAAGTGATAACAGATTGAGGAGGACATCCACTCTATGAAACCACCACATCACACATGGAGTCACTTCCTCGTATCACCCACAGGTGAATGGATAGGTTGAAAACACCAATAAGGTCATCAAAGCAATTTTGACCAAGACAGTTTCGACACATTGGCGGGACTAGGCTGCTAGACTGTTAAAACCAGCTCAAGAAAAGATAGAAAAGATAGATCAACGCCTTAGAATTCAGCCTCTTCGAGGGGGAAACCTCCTTTACATTACATAAATGAACAATTCTTGGATGATTCAAATGACAAAACCTCCTTTCTATATATAGGAGTCTAAGGAGTCACAATATAACCCAACCGACCTAACAATAATAATACAAAGCCACAAAAATAACAATAGAGGGATTCTATGGGGCACAGTAATAACAATATGGGGACAATAGCGGCACAACAAT
>APFE031155477.1:0-20586 GCA_000404065.3 Pinus taeda | reverse complement strand
TTTATATAATTAGACATATGAACAAACGTTTTTTTATTATATAATTATACATATGAACAAACATTTTTTTTTATAGTAATTCAATGCTTGGAATTGCTTGTAGTTTGGTTGAGACCGATGTATCCTCAGGAGGTTATGTGCTTAGGGGGTAGCAGCAGGCAATTTTCTTGGAAATTCATATCTATGTTATTCTCAATCTGTATGCAATCATAAAATCTTAAAATCCCTCAAATTGTGCCCCAAAATCTACATGTTAAAATCGCTCAAATCACCCAAAGTGTTGCTCTAATTTGTGCTAGAAATGCTAAGGAGAACCACGAGTTGCTGGAAGAAGGTCAAAAAAATCATCATTAAGAGGAGGTCGAACTGCGTTAAAGTGGCCTGTTTTTCCATAGCGTGGTGAGCTACAACTTCTCATTCTCTATCTGCGAAAATTGACTAGAAAGTGAAATATATTTCTACACGAGAAGAGAATAGTTATGTTCTGTGGTAATGGTTGTGGCGACACCCTAAGCCTTTGATGTCTCTAGCTATTCCTATAACTAGCGAATGTACTCTTCCGTTTTCTAAACAATAATGGTGATATTGTAGCTATTGGCCGCCTCTTGCAGCTACATGTCTAAGATGAAGAGCGCATTTTGAACCACCCTTATTTTCTCAAATCTCACAGAGAAACCCTTATTTAGTTATTTTCTTTCTTCCAACCCTAGGCAATTAGTTTTGACCGCCTCATCAACGCTGCCATGGATAACAGAGAAACATATATAATAAAGGTTCAAGGAGTGATGAATTGAACCGCCTATAAATGAAAAAATGATGAAGCAAAAAGGGGTTGCACGGATCTTCATTTCGAATTCCTTGGCCAAGTTTAATAGCCTCTAACTTCCTTAAAGACTGAAATTTGGCTTATTGTAGATTTATACACAGATTTGGATTATTTGAAATATGTGTTTGGTCTTAAAAAAAAAACCATTTTTTCTCCATGCAGTCACCAAAAAAAGGGTCCCGAAGAACCATGATTTCCTCTCAAACCAGTAGGAGTTCAAGAAAATGATTTTTGGGTTATGTAATTCATTCCGACACAGATAAAAACCATGTCTTCATTTTTCCAGATTTTTTTTGGTTTGATCATAGAAAATGTTTCAAAATGACATGTCAAAACTGCTACGTCTTCTAGAAATGCTATAACAAAATCAAAACTGAGATTGTCATCATTAGATTGACATCATGCGTAGAGTGGTTCGGGTTCAGATGTTGAGTTATTTCATGAATTCATGTTTTACAATCGAGTGTAAAGTGTGTTGGTATGTTGCAGGTTTCGGCTTAAGATGTACACCATTAACTGCATTGAATTCGAAATATTCTTCCTATACACCATTAACTATATTGAATTGTAGTATAGTGGCGAGTATTCCCACCTATCATGCAGGTGACTTCGGTTCAATCCTCAGTAACGACGCCAAAATGTTTTGTCTAAAATGCGATGCAAATTAAAGTTTCATTTGCTATCAATCTGGGTAAGTAAACTTCGAGGGTCATCTAATATATATGGACTTAGATACAAACTAGACTAAGCTAGGTGAAGAAATGCCAAAGCTCCCTTACAGGAGGTTTTTAATTGGCATCTCCAACATCTATTTAGTCATTTAACAAAATTAAATCTAAAAATTAAAAGACATTGTGATAAGTGTAAGAAATATTAAAGCTCCCTTACAGAAGACTGCTCATTAATATTTCTAATCATATTAGTCAAAAAAACCTAATTTTGATTGATTGCATGAAATATTAAAGGTCTCTTACAAGAGACTATTCATTTATATCTCAAGCATATAAATCAGAAACTTAAACTAATGAAATTAAACATTAAATAACAAATCATATTCATTGAAGGAAACATTAATACTTTCTTATGAAAGGTCATTCATTAATATTTCAAACATATGAACCTAATAATTTAATCTAATGAAATTCACAAATAAACATAAAATAAAAGCCTACCAAAATAAAAGTGTACTTGCTAGGCAATGGGGATCGTTCCAAGGATTCAAAAAGCACACCAAAAGAGAAGTCAAATGTAGAGGATGAAAGAAGCTCCATTTTATTCATCATCAACTGCAAATTGCAATTACAACCATTACAATGATTCTCCAAATCTAACTTCTCATTACCAACCTATAAGATCCGAAGATTACAAATGAAGGAATAGGTTCTAAAATTCTAAAAATTAAGATTACAAATGAAGGAGAAAACACTCTTATTTATACAACAAGATGAGATAACAAACTCATAATGATGATCCACTATTCCCTCTTCAAATCCACATATCTCTCAACCAATGGTGACACATAACCTTATCCTTCATGATCTCCTCCATGAGGTCCATGTTCTCCTCAAATTCGAATTTGAGGATAGAGTGCCACATAAGGATGCCTTGGAAGCTTCCTTTTTACCTACACATGTCAAATGTCTCATTCCAATTGTTAGGTATAAGTATATGGATATTATTTTCTAAATTTTAACCACAAATTCTCTTAAAAATACTAAGAATTAATAATGTTTTGGAAAACACAACTGTGACCCATATAATGATGAAAGTGAAGCTAATGTGATGACATGGTGTTGGAATATAGGTGAGAAAATGTGTGAATGGAGAGAAAGTGGATGTTGAATGGAGTGAAAGTGGATGTAGTTTAACGATAATTCTTATGCCCAATAGGCTCCATTACATGCAATTCCATAGGAAGAAAACCATGGGCGCACAGTACCATGTGCCCCAAAAACTTTACTCTTAAACCTGATCAACTTTACCTATCCCCAGTCAAGCTTACCTAACAAATCATCTAGTTTTTTTACCTCCATAGGTCTCTCTTAGCATGCTATCCTTTTCCATCTCCTTCGTTGTCATCCTGTCATAGCATGAAAGAATACCTATGACTACAATCCACTCTTAACAAGACGAGATCAGTCTCATAAAACCCTAATATAACATGCTTCATGAAGTAACTTGTTGCAGATAGAACTTGTGATTGGTTGAGTGACCAACTTAGGGATTGTGCAATTCCAAATGTCAAGGTTTAGAGATGAGGCTTGAGACTATCCAATGCACAGTTCTAGATGGTTGGGTAGATGGACTGCACAATTTAGGGAGTCAAGGGCTCAAGTTGGAGGCTTGAGGCTTGAGACTACGCAGTGCATAGATCTGAACAACTAGGATTAGTGAATGCATAGTTGAGGGACTCAGGAGGTCAAGCTTGAGGCTTAAAGTTACCCAATGAGTAGTTCAAATAGGAAAATAGGCTAGTATATGTTTGGAATAATACTGAGAGGGGGTGGTGAATTAGTATTTACAAATCTATAATTTTTTCATTTCCATAATTAGATTTATATACGTTATTTTGGTGAATGGAATTCGCATGTGCATGCAACTGTTTTGAAGGAAACCAGTGTATATCCAGAGAACTTATGATTGAGTTCATTCATCATATGTTGATCTTTAATCAGTGCATCAGTACTTTATTAAACATTATACAGTAGCCATGAGTAATGATAATGAATAAACCATCACACATAAGAAACACACTTGAACACCAAGATTTAAGGTGGAAACCCAATCTAGGAGAAAAACCACCCACTTTTGTTGTCTTTGTATTATTTTTAATATAAAGAATAATCTATTTACAATATTGTAATGGTACAGACTCATAATAGTATGCAGGCACCCGCATGCAGAAGGCTACAACCTTTTCTCATTCTCTAGCTTCTACTGGAAGGGAGATACAACCCCCTAGCTCTTGTACTAGCTGATATGTTTACTAGTACGTAGGCACCAACCTATAGAAGGCTACAACATTCACTTTTCCTCTAGCTACTACTAGAAGGGAGATCCAACCCCCTCATCAAATCACTAGCCACTACTGGTAGGAAGCTTCGACTCCCTTCCTGAAGGCTCCAACCCTCAGTATGCTCAAGGGACCATGTTTCAAGAATTTTCAAACTAGATACTCCTAATACATAACAACACTATATGTAGGCCACGTTACATCAAATTTTCACAATAGACCCATTAATAACATTGAAGGTCAAAGTCAATCACCACTCCAATACATCCATCAAATACATCTGTATCAACCAATCACTGAAACTCATTCATCAATCTCTAATATAACTGAAACCCAATCATCAATCTCTGAATCAACCATAACTGAATAAATCAATCACTGAAACCTATGACATAAAGCAATCAGTGAACAACTGAATCAAACAATCACTAAACTTCTAACACAACTAAATCAACCATTCATTCAAACTTAATCAAATTAAATCAATCAACTGGAACAGATAAATCATTGTAACTAGTACACAAATTCGAACCTAGAACACTACATCAACTACTAGAACCAACTATAACCTCAAAAGTCATGTGTTAGAATGTATACACTCCTTCAATGAAGCCAACCTGCATGTATACACTACTTCCTTTAGCCCAATCTGCGTATCCCTCTAAAGATACTAAATCATAAAACCTCTTCATGGAAGCGAACTAGCGTATAGATATGGAAATACTTACTTATAAGTTTGCTCCAATTCCCCACTTCAGACATACCCAGATCATCACATATAAAGCATAAAACATGTGCTAACAATTAGATCTAGCCTATCCTTTATCAGATCACATAATGATAAGTCATTATGATCTTGATCCATCATTAGATCTTATCCATCATCAAATCAGGTGCATACTTAGTCTAAATCAAGCAAAGCATTAGAAACCCATAACATGCATATTTTATTTTGATCTAACACTTCATCATATATTCATTGCTTGTGCTCTTAGCCCTTTGATATTCTCATCCTTATATACTTAGATCCTTTGTTGATACCTCAGACCAAAACCCTTGGACCAAAACGTCGAACCAATATCTCAGACCAAAAACCTCAGACCAAAACCTTGGACTAATACTTCAGATCAAAAACCTCAGACGAGTACCTCTGACCAAAACCACACTTAGGATTTGTGGTATTCTTGGACTGGATCAAATATTCATTACTCTGCTCAATATTGTGGACTAACACCATGGTATTGACCCTTGGTATTCTCTACTCTTGAAATTCCTTGATTTTCCAACTTATACGTGATTTTCCTCTTGTGAAAGTGTGTGCATATGTATATGCTCTTTTTGTTTTGTGAACCTACGTGTATATGTTGTTTTGACTATGCAGACCTATGTATACATGTTAAACTACTTTACACCATTGTTTTCTTTCAACTTCTTTATTCTGATCAGTAGACCTTAGTTCCATCTTCCTGTTCTTCTCGACAAATGCTCTGTTGCCTCTGAATAGACCTGTTACACTGTGTTTTTCCATATTGCTTCTGAAATGATTCCTTTGAACTGCCCTGTATTTTTTCACATCTATAAACACAATTTTCATGCATTATGTCTTATAAATTCATCTAGTTACATAGATTCATCTAGTTACCATATACAAGTGAGTTGTTTTGCTACAAGTGAGTTTCCAGCAAGTACAACACATGCATAATAATGCCAACAATATCCCCCTTTGGAATTGATGGAAATTATATGGGTGTTCATTTCTTCAAGTTGTTGAACCTGTTAGAGATATCAAGCAACACCAAAATACTCTCCCCCTTTGACATCAAGGGCAAAGGGTGGACCATGATATTTTTCCCCTTTGAGATCAAGGGAAAAGGTCTCACCAAAATGACGACTTCCATATCTGAATAACTGAATATGAATATTGATCATGCTCCCCCTAGGCACATTCTAAAATCTCTGATTAAATTTCGCCTTTGTACATGCTGAGATGCACTAAACCATCCATGCTCCCCCTGAGCACATGCAGAGTCTGAAAAAATATTTTCCAAAAGAATAACATGACTCTATAACTCAACTATGTGAGTATGACCTTCCTATGACTAATGACTCATACATACATCAATCTCCAAACCAAGTGGGGATATACCAAATGTTTATACATGACTGAAATATAGAAATTATTACATCATCCTTCCCATGCATAGTGGGGGTACAAATTACATCATATGACCAGAAAAGACTCATTAAAATACTACGAAAAAAAGAGACATATTATTACATCATGGGCCTTTATATGACCTTTATAACAAAGACCAAAGTTCTAAACAAGACCATGATAATCATCAGCGACTAGCATACACCATATATGATCTACACCATAAGCATCTATAAACAACATCCAAACCAACAACTTGTATATGTCCATCATCAGTTCCCAAGATATGATAATCTAAATATCATCAACGTGTGATGAAGTATGCCGCATATAGATATCAACTCATGCTATTGATCTCATGAAGATCAACTTGCTTTATTTCCTTAGTAGAGAGAGCCTTATCATAACCTTCCATGAATCAACTAAGCATATGTCGTATCTCCAAGAAGTAACAAAAAATCATTCACATCATGTCATATGTATGTGAAAACACCATAGTCATCATCTATGATCATAACATCATTATCAAGAACTGCATGATTTTTCCACAAGAACCCTCAATATATCAACCATGTATCATCACTAGGAAACATCCCATATATGATAAGCATCAACCATGATAATCAACATATGTGAGTATCAAACCTATCATCATAAAGTAATAAGTCATCATCATTATGTGACTAAGTAAGCCATGTATTGAAATATATATGTCTTCATGGAACATGTAACAACACCATTCTCTTGGACAACCAACAATATTTATCAATATGCAACTAAAGTAATCATCCATGTATCCAGCATAATGTGTATCCATCAAAGAGATAGCAATATGTATCTAGAAAGCCATGAGGTCATAGTGATTTGTCAAGCATTCTTGATACATCAATAGCAGCAATCCTCAACCATGTGAGAGCCAAGAACTATAGGAGTCCTCATCCATAACTACACCATATGAAGTTTATGCATCTTTGAAGGCATGATGACAACAACATAAAAGAAATAACACTTATCCAATAATGAAGTTTTGTACTCAAGATTTGTTTTTCTCCTTGTCCTTCTAAAGATCATTATGTAAGAAACATACCATATATGCATAATCAAAAAGAGTCATCCACAATCATCCATAAATCTGATCTGAATAATAACTATGTGGCTCAAGAAATATAAGTATCATCTCAGATTTCATCATAGGCAACTTATGACTATAGCATAGCATGATGTATCATTTAAACACTTCAACAACATGCACATCCTCACCATTGACAAGAATAATTATGTACTAAAGACTTCTAAACATAATTCCAAGAACAATTCATTATTATAATCATAGCATATTCTCCCCCTGAACCTATGCCACCTATTCACTGTTAGATCTGATCATTGCATATATCAGTAAGGGTCATCAATGCATCATCATCAACTAGTTATACATCAAATCATTAATAAATTATGAGGGTCAAAATAACTTCTAAATAACATCCACAAACTGTTGTCATCAATCATCAAGACAAAAAATATAATTGATAATTTTCTGAACCATATTAGATCATTCTTCTGAGTCTATCCAACTGCTTCTTCATTAAACCTACATATACGTGACTATGCAACTTCGAACTTGCTTATATACGTGACTTGAATTCATGATAATTGCGTATGAGAATTAGAACACTGAAATTTCATACTTTCAGATTGTCCTAAGTCTGTTCTATTTCTATACTAAGCTATGCCACATATTTCTGGTTGTACTTCTTCTACCATATCTTGGAGTGTGATGATATTTTCTCCTTTTGGTATGTTGGCTGAAATTTGCTGCTGCCTTCTTTTACTATATGCTCAAACTTGTTACAAGCATAAGATCTTATATGTTTCCTATTCCCTCTATAGAATTTAATGCATTTGTGACCAAACATATTGCAAGAAAAACAATATCCCTTAAAGTACCTGGAAGTTGATGATCTTTCTGTGTGACAGTTATTAGCTTGAACCATTCTACTTCTACATCTAGCTACAACATGTCCAAAATTATGACATATAAATCATTCAACATTACTCATCATAGGAAATAATTGATTATTACTTCCATAGTTAGGAGTAAATTATTTCCTTTGAAGTCTTTCTTTCCTTGGTTGTTGATGGGGTTGACCTCTTATCTCCTTGTTGAGCATTTCAGATTTTGCATTAGAGTTCCTTGCTTTAGTTTGTGACCTAGATTCACCTTTAATAGTTTCAAAAAAAAGCAAGACCAAATTTGATGGCATGAGACTTTTGACTACTAAGAATATCATCCAAAATCTTAGTACTATCTTGAAATCATAAAAGTTTATCCTTTTCTTCTAATTTACCTTTTAGGATTTTTACCTCAACTTGATATTTCTCTTCCTCTTCAAGATATTGCTTCTTCATGATTTCTTCAACTTTTCTTCCTTCTTGCACTTGTTTCTTTAATTCGAGAACTTCATTTTCTTGTTCTTCAAATGCTTGGAGTAGTTCTTCATTTTTCTTAGTTGAATTTTCGAGATCTTCTTTTAGAGAAGCGATTATAGCTTCAAGACCTTCACAGTAGCTAGTTCTTTCTATAAGTTCCTTGGTTGTTGTTGCCTTTTCATCTACTTCGTTTCTCAATGATGTCACTTCATCCTGCAACCTTTGACATTGATCTTCCTTTTCTTTTTATTGCTTCCTTACTTTGTTTCCTTCCTCCAAGTGGGCTTTTAATCTGGTAACTTCTTCTTTGTAGGCACATTCCATTTTATCAATTATGTCCTTTTGATCTCTAATTGTGTTTGTGAGCTTTTTAAATTCTGCCTCTATTTGATTTCTTTCTCTTTCAGCCATAAGAGAAAATTCAGTTGTTTCACTGTCACATTCATTATCTTCAAATGAATAGAGAAATTGATCACCAGAGGAAAATAAATTTGTACCTGATAATTATTTTGCTTGTTCATCTTCATTTTGAGGTGATTCTAAATCTGAGGAGTTGCTTCCACATAATGGCCAATCGTCTCTCCCACTGTCACAGTTCCCTTGAGATGTATTCTTCTTTTGAGGTTCTTTCTTCTTTAGCTTCTTTCGCATTGTTTCTATGGATCTCCTTCAAGCAATCAAGCTTCTATCAAAGGACCCACTCAGATACCAATTGTTGAAGATCATACTGAGAGGGGGGGTGAATTAGTATTTACGTATCCATAACTTTTTCATTTCCATAATCATATTTATATACGCTACTTCAGTGAAGGGAACTCATGTGTGCATGCAACTGTTCTCAAGGCAACTAGCATATATCTAGAGAACTTATGATTCAGTTAATTCATCATATTTTGATCTTTAATCAGTGCATCAATAATTTATTAAAAATTATATAGTAACCATGAGCAGTAATAATAGAATAAACCATCACACATAAGAAACACACATGAACACCAAGATTTAAGGTGGAAACCCAATGCAGGAGAAAAACCACCTGCTACTGTTGTCTCTATCTTCTTTTTAATATAAAAAATTACAGTCTTGTAATGGTGTAGACTCATACTAGTATGCAGGCACCCACCTACAGAAGGCGACAACCTTTTCTCATTCTCTAGCTTCTACTGGAAGGGAGCTACAACCCCCTCGCTCTTGTACTAGCTTATATGCTCTCATTCTCTAGCTTCTACTGGAAGGGAGCTACAACCCCCTAGCTCTTGTACTAGCTGATATGTTTACTAGTACATAGGCACCAACCTATAGAAGGCTACAACCTTCACTCATTCTCTAGCTGCTACTAGAAGGCAGATCCAACCCCCTGATCAAATCACCAGCCACTACTGGTATGAAGCTTTGACTTCCTTATTAAAGGCTCCAACCCTCAGTATCCTTGAGGGACCAAGTTTCATGAGTTTTTAGAATGGATACTCCTTGTACATAACAACACTATATGTAGAACACGTTTCATTAAATTTTCACACAAGACCCATTAGTAACATTGAAGCTCAAAGTCAATCACCACTACAATACATCCATGAAATACATCTGCATCAACCAATCACTTAAACTCAGTCATCAATCTCTAATGTAATTGAAACCCAATCATCAATCTCTGAATCAACCATAACTGAATAAATCAATCACTGAAATCTCTGACATAAAACAATCAATGAACAACTGAATCAAACAATCACTAAACATCTGACGCAACTAAATCAACCATTTATTTAAACTTAATCAAATTCAACCAATCAATTGCAACAGACAGATCACTGTAACCAATACACAAATCTAAACCCATAACATTGCATGAACTACTAGAACCAACTGTAACCTCAAGAGTCAGGTGCATACTTAGTCTAGATCAAGGAAAGAATCAGAAACCCATAACATGCATATTTTATTTTGATCTAACACTTCATCAGATATTGATTGCTTGTGATTCTATCCCTTTGATATTCTCCTCCTTATATACTTAGATCCTTTGTGAATACCTCAAACCAAAACGACACTTAGGATCTGTGGTATTCTTGGATGGGATCAAATAGTCGTTACTCCGCTCAATATTGTGGGATAATACTGTGGTATTGACCCCTGGTATTCTCTACTCTTGAAATTTCTTGATTTTCCAACTTGCACGCGTTTTTCCTCTTGTGAAAGTGTGTGCATACGTATATTCTCTTTTTGTTCTGTCAACCCACGTGTATATGTTGTTTTGACTAAGTGGACTTGCGTATACATCTTAAACTACTTTACACAATCCTTTTCTTCCAACTTCTTTATTCTGATCAGTCGACCTTAGTTCAATCTTCCTGCTCTTTTGGACCAATGCCCTATTACCTTTGAATAGACCTGTTACACTATGATTTGCCATATTACTTATTCAGTCAATTTAGTGTCTTAAATTGCTACATAAATTATTAATCCGAGTATTGTAAACTAATGAAGTGTAGTGCACTATATGTGCTAGATGACCCTTTCTTACCTCACTATTTTTGAGTTTATGTTTGTTTTGGGGTTTTGTTCTTTTCATTCCTAATGTTCTGCAATGTAAAAAAAATCTTAATCTACTGTTGCTAAGAACCTAGAGAAATGAAATAAAAGTTAAAAGTGCTTTCAGGCCAATTTTGGAAGTAAAGTTTTTTTTAAACAAGAAGGTGAAAAACAGAGCTTCTCTTCTTGCTTTTATAATTGTTTCCAAAACATGAACTGAAAGGACTTTAAAACTACTATGTACTTAATTACAAAACAATAGTTTTAAATGAGAAATAAAATGGTAGATATATATGGAAAATCAAAAAAATGAACTGAGATTTCAACTATCTATGATAAACCAAAAATGGAATACTGGAAATAAGATTACTTCTACTGTCGAATCTATTTGTAGAATTAAAGCTTAATAAACAACTAAAAATGGAACTGCACCTAAACTAAGCGAAGAACTAAAAATGAAATTGCAATTATTCTATTATTAAAGCAAGGCTAAATGAAGTATTATTGTCACTTTGCTACATAAATTAGGGAGAACTACCTCCTTATGATAGAAATCTTGAGAGATTTAATTCTTTGTCATTCTAAGAAAAGTAAACATGAAAATGCAAAGAAATTCTCACTCATAAATGAAACATTTCACCACTTAGTTTTAGGATTAACTTTCAACTAAAAGGGTTCTTAGAAATATCCATTTATATCATGAGTTACTAAACTAATAAGAAAATGACATTGAACTACTTAACTCAAAAACTAGAACAACAATTGTAATGAAAGATTCATTCATAAATACAACATTTTACCATTTATTTTCAGGATTAACCATCAACAAAAGGCTTTTGGAAACATTCATTTATATCATGAGTGACTACACTAATAGGAAAAAAGCAGTGAACAACTTAATTTAAAATATAGAAACTAAGGAACAACAGATGAAATAAATTGAATTATGCTACTGACATCAATTTCAAAACTATAGTTAAGAGACTAGAAAGTAATGAAAACTTAAAGGACTATTCTACGCTGGAATGCAACTACTCTGAGTTAGTGAAAGCAAATGACACAAGTTGCAATATACACAGTGTTAGAAAATGATTATGAACATGATGAAAAACATGGTAAATGTACAATTAAACTAAGAAAGACAAACATAAATAAAATGTACAGAAATACAATGTACCTTTGACCATGCAGGGGCCCTCTGCAAGGTCTCGGATTATCAACACGGAATCAACACTTCACACACTTCAGGTATCCATTGAAAATAGAGTTGTTATATTAAAACAGAGCATTGAGTTTCTCACACTACAAAGCAGAAATATGCACTATTACATAAGAAAAAACTTGAACTTCTTCTACATTCTAAACATTGGTATTTATAGGAAAAATATACAACTATTTGAAGAGAGAAGTCATCTATAGCAAAACACGTAGACATGTAATGTATCCAGAATTATTGTCTTTGGTTGCCTTGAAACATAAATCTTCTAATAGTGGCTGTTGGATTCTGTTTGTGTAGGTGGCGGATGAGGTCCTTGGCTTCAGGAGACTGCCTCGGATCCAACACTAATAATCGTGCAAAAACAGAGTTCTACTAGCCATAGGTTTCTTCCGTTGACTTCCCTTTGACCAAGGTCCTTCTCATCGATCTTGGTCAAATGGGTAGGATACCATCCATGTTCTGATGTTTCCCAAGGTACCCATGTTGTCCATTTCCTCTCTTGACACATGTAACCTACAAAAGCGTGGAGATGGCTGTGGAACAGCCAGTTAGTTGCGAAATGTGGCTGCATTCCATAGCTAAGAAATAAAAACCTATTCAAATAACAAACATAACAATATAACTTGTAAACTACTCAAATATCCTCCTTAAGGCAATGTGTAATGGCTTATGATGATTAAGGATGCATTTGTCATGGAAAAGTAAAGGAAGAAGGACGAGAAAGTTGCTTAAGAAAAAGGTAGTTTTGGAACTCATCATACCCCCACTGCGAGACTATTGCATGTCCCCATGCAATCAAAATTGTAAACACCCTTCTTCTACTACATTTGCTCTGATACATCAACCAAAACATCCAATCTTTTCTTGCTTCTCTCTACTGCAACTGCCATCCTAGGCTTCCTCATGAGGAATCTATATTTGAGGTTAATGAGAGCCTGGTTTAGCTTCTTGTTTTTCCTCCTTAATTTTCTGTTCGTCTTATGCTACATACCTAAATGAAGCATGGTGTTATCATGAATGATCTTATCCAGCTTGTTTTTTTCATTTAAAGCATCATTTTCCTTCTGAATATGCCTATTTAAGACCTCTAGCTCATAGATTTCCTACTTAAGTGAGCTAGTCAAAGCCTTTTGTGATGTAGTTGGCTGCTCAGGGTTGGATGAATTCCCTTGATCTACTGATGTATTATTTTGCTCCAGTGACTCAATATAATCATAAATCTACTGTTGGATTAGGTCAATCCCTGGAGAGACTCTCTTTGGGCTACTTTCAAAGTCTTGTTGAGGAGAGTGTTGTGGGCTCTGCTCAAATGAGATGTTATCTTAGGACTGAGTTGGAGTTTCTTCTCCCAAGTCTATGAATTGATCCTCTCTTGATTTTTCTTTCTTCATTCTTCCCTTAAGTCTAGAAATTCTCCTCAAACTTTGTGAGCCTATGTTTTCTTCCTCTATAACCTGTCTTCTTTTCCCCTTCTCCTTCTCTTTCTTGGACTATTCCTTGATGTTGACTAATTTCTCAAAAAGTAATTTCTCATCGTCTGATGAAGGTTTAGGAGTGTTTTTATGGATTTCCTCAACTTTTCCTTTCATCTTTCTCCTCTGTTTTGTCTGCTTTATGACCTCTGTTAAAGCTTCAAAGAGAGGCTCTTCTTCACTGTTTTCTTTTGTTGAATTTGTAGGAGTGTTTAGAATTTTAAGACTAGTTTTCCTTCTCCTACTATTTTTCATTGAGCTTCCTTCAAGTAATTCTGGTGGATCTCGGAAAAAATTTCTGATCAGAAATTTCTACCATGTGTCTCCTACACTCTTTAAGTGATATTCAACTAGAATTTTTATGAGACCATGGTGATAAAGATGAGGTTCTATGTCTTCTATATTCTTTTGAACATTAGTGGACATTCTCCTTAAGCTATTCAATAGAAAGAATGGGAGATTGATGGTTCCATTTCCAAGGAAATTCATCAACAATCTTATGTGATATACATACATGGAACCAAATCTACCCTCGCATGTGATAATTTTTTGCAAAATCAGTAGCATGCTACTCCATTTAACCCTTAGTGCGGAGATGGGAATTCCTCTCTTACAAATTGAAGTGTCAATACCTGTGTTTTGAAGAATGACTTTCCAAGTTTCATCATGGAATTCTTTATTCTTGAACCACCTCTCTCCAACGTTTGGTAGCTCAATTTTTGCAGCAATGAAAGACTCGATCACTGTAAACTTTATGGCACCAATCTCCACATACATCCCATCAAAAGATCTAGCAAATGACTTGATGATTATTTTATGATGTCCATTGAATTTTTCAATGAAGCTTAGCCAACCAGCTTTCTTCAACATCCATTTCAACTAAGGATATCCTTCCATTTATTTCACTCTTATAGGTTTTGTTCTTACAATGGGACCCATCACTCTTGTTCTCTGCTTTTCTTCAAATTTCCTTCATTGTCTGCATGTAGAAGACTATGTATATGACAATGGTATGTGGAAGCAAAAATAGTTATACATATGGGGATGAAATAACAGAGTATGTGGAAGGAAAATGATAGATGTGGGGATGAAACATATAGGGTATATGAAACGGGGAAATTGTATGTGGGAAATAATGCAAAAACAATATGGAATGGAGTGGCTCCACACGTATACTATGTGAAAAATGGAGTTCTGCTATACACAGAGAGAGAATCAAAAACAAAATGAGTGATTGTGTGCTCACTGTATCTGAGTGCTTGTATACATAAGAAGGTTGCGGAAGTAAAATTGAGGAACTCAGTGTAATAAAGGAACAATAGGGTTGTGAAGAGCAGTATCCAATCGGGTTAAGTCATGTAATTATCCGTTAAATAGGTGTAATGGAGAAGTACAGTGAAGTACGAGTTAAAATCGGAGATCAAATCATGAGACTGTTAGGCATTAAAGTTGGAAGGCATGGTGGAATAATCACGGAAATCAAATTGCATGATAACAAGTCAAGGAGTAGTGTGATTATACAAATTATACAACTTATGTTTTGTATTGCTATTTGAAATAGGTTTTTATTCTCACCTCTAGAACCACACCTTTCCACTTGCTAACCTTTTGTTGTTTTCTTTTTCAGGTGCTTAGATGTTGATGTGTCTTCAAAAGTTGTTTTCTCCTCCTCCAATACCTGCATATGAAATTTATTATGAACCGGCCTTTTATTTTTTTGAGCTAATGATCAAACAGTTACTGCAAAGTAAGATTGGTTGCATAATAGGATTAGCTATGGAACTGGAATAGCTGGGAACATGAGAACAACTATAGAATGTAAAATAGAGAATACAATGTGACTTTATGAATGTATGAAATGGAGATGACTGTGTAGATGAAAATATGATAGAATGAAAATGAGAAATGGATATAGAAGAAACGCTGAAGAAAAAAAAATTATTGGTGGAATGTGGTGGTGGAGTGGAGTGAAATTTGCAGAAATGAAATAGAATGAAAATGAAGTAAAACAATGAATTTTCATAATACACAATGAGTCACCATTTGTTTGGAAAATATATGGTGTCAGAATCTTCTGATTTTCACCCTATATTTTCTGTATAAGCATGCCAATCAGTGGCTGGTTTTCAACCTTATACAATTTTTATTTTTTCATCCAATGATGAAAAGAACAAATACTAAGTTGGTGGAGAAGAAGGATTCTTCTTCACCAACTTAATTTCATAATTATTTTGAAATATCTTGGTGAACTCCTCCTTTGAGATTAGCTTTTGATAAATTTTCAACCTATGAGCATTCACAAGGAGAGGAGTTTGATGCTCATCTATTTTTATGATTCTTTCTATTCCATTACTGAAAAAAATTTCAATCTCATATGGCCCAAGCCAATGGGTTTTAAACTTTCCTTGAAAATCCTTAAACTTTGAATTAAATAACAGTGCCCAATCTCCCTCTTGAAATCTTTTGTCCTTGATGTACTTGTCATGCCACTTAGCCCTCTGTTACTGAACTAGACTAGTCCTTTGAACAAACTCTTGTCTGATTTCATCAAGTTCATTTAATTGCTCCAGTCTATGGTTTTGAGCTTCTGATAAATCCATCGCCAACTTGACTGCCATCTTGAAAGTTTTAACTTGGAACTCTATGGTGAACATGAATTTCTTTCCATAAAAAAGTTCATAAGGTGTATGTCCTATTGTGTTCCTTCATGTAGTTTTATAGGCCCACAATGCTTCAGGAAGCCTAGCTGCCCAATCTCTTCTATGTAGATGCATAGTCTCGGTGAGGATTCCTTCAATCACTTTATGTTGGGTCCCTATAATACTAGTGATTAACCCATTACTATTGTAGTTTTACCCCTTATTAATATTGTTGCGCCCCTATTGCCCCCATATTTTTATTACTGTGCCCCATAGAATCTCTCTATTGTTATTTTTGTGGCTTTATATTATTATTGTTAGGTCGGCTGGGTTATATTGTGACTCCTTAGACTCCTATATATAGAAAGGAGGTTTTGTAATTTGTATCATGCAAGAATTGTTCATTTATGTAATGTAAAGGAGGTTTCCCCTTGAACAGGCTGAATTCTAAGACGTTGATCTATCTTGTCTATCTTTTCTTGAGCTAGTTTCATAACATTTGGTATCAGAGCTTCGGATTCTAGGGTTTCGCTGCTCCAAATAGGTCATCGTGGAATTTTCGCTATAACTTTTTTTCTTCGACGTTTCAGAAGTTGAAAACAAAACCCATTTGAGAAGACATCACGCGAAATCTTGGCTCTAAATTTCAGAGCTTTTTCTACTATATTTGCTGAGATATGATCTGAGGATGTTGGGATTTGTACAGACTCTTGAATTACATTCCAAACAGGTGACCTGGGAAAAATTGTCATAACTTTTTCTCTGAGCATTGGATTGAAATTTTGTAAGAAGGTGCAGAAATAGGATGGATTTTAGTTTCTTTTATATATGTTTCAGAGCTAAAGGTTGAAACAGTGACTCATGGCACATCGTACAAGTTCGCTCTACTAAACTAGTCTATAATCAGGTCACTGTAGCAGATTTGGCATAACTCTTCATTGGAGAATCCAATTGGGGTCTGACTAGTGGCATTGGAAAGAGAACATAGAGGGCTACCGTAGGTCACAATTTCATAATTGGATGATCCGAAATTACAGAGATACATCAGAGGCAATATCGAGCTCCTACAAAGTGAAAAAAGGCATGTATATTTTTTTAAATGTTTGCTTAAGATTGGTTTGAAATTTATTTTGAAGGAATTCAAAGGGCATAGTAGAGCATTATTATCAGTAACTAATGCCCTGAGGAAAGAAAATGAAAACACCTAGTAGGGAACCTGAAAGCTCTAGCATGAATCATGAAGAAGAGGAAGAAATGCCTACATGATATATCAAAATTACAAAGAACAAGTGCAACAAGTGGTCACTTGCAGCAAAAAGAAACAGAATCAAGTGGATGGTTTAAAGGAAAGATGTAGAAGCTTAAGATGGATGGTTTGGAAGAAGGGCATAGAAAGCTAAAGATGGATGGCATGGAAGCTAAGATGAATGGCATGGACACTAAAATTGATGGCATGGATGATAAGATGGAAGAATTGACAATAAATATGAATAAGTTTCTACAAGGAATGGTCACTAATGGTGAAAAGGTACTGAAAGAAACTCATGATGAGAAAAAAAGAAATGTTGATCATGATTCCATAGACTATAATGTTGGATTGAAGACCCACCATATTCCAAAAATCGATATGAGGAAGTTTAGTGACAAGGATCCCGCAACATGGATATTACAGATGGAGCAATTTTTAGATCTCAATAATGTGCAAAACACACAAAAGGTACGTATGGCAACTTTATATTTGGAACCAAATCAGTTTGTATGGTATCAATGGCTTTGGTCTCGTAAACAATTTATCACTTGGGCAATTTTTACGGAAGAATTGATGGCACATTACGAGGATACAAAAAGCAACACTTTTCTTAGCCAATTGATAAGTCTCAAAAAAAAGGGTTCAATAATGGAGCACATTGAGGAGTTCCAAAAATTGAACATAAGGGTAAAAGATATTCTAGAGGAGCGTAGGATTGATGTGTTCATAGGGTCTTCAAAGGATAATATCCAACATGATGCTCGCATTTGGGAACCTGATTCATTAGAGAAGGCATTCAGGTTAGCAAGAAAAATGGAAAGAAAAATTATGGCAACCAGGAAGCATACCACTCACAACTATAAATACGGAAGTGTTTTTTCCCCTAGTCTTCCACAACCTATAAGGTGGACACCACAACAATTGGAAGAAAAAAGAGCAAAAGGGCTTTGTTACAGTTGTGATAGCAAATACACTAAAGGTCATAAGTGTGCTGAGAAGAAATTATTCTACATAGATTGTGAAGAGGAAGAAGAAAAGGAGCAAGAAAGGCCAAAAGAATAGGACATACTCTAGGAACAAAGCCTAGATGAAGAACAAATGAATCCGACCATTTCTTGTAATGCATTGTTGGGAATTACCACTCCTCAAACCATCAAGATAGAAGGACAAATCAAGAAGAAAAAGGTAATAGTGTTGATTGATTGAGGAAGCACTCACAATTTTATTCATTGTAAGGTAGCAAAAGAATTGAATTGCTTCTTATTTCTAGCACGAGAGTGTCAAGTGATGGTTGCAAATGGAGGAACAATAAATTGCTCTGGAAAGTGCCATAATATCAAGCTATCCATGGGAGAATATGTATTGACTAGCCCAATGCTTTCCATTCCAATGGAAGGTGCTGATGTTGTATTAGGAGTCCAATGGCTACAATCCTTGGGTACAATAGCTTTTAATTTTCAAGAACTTTTCATGAAATTTTCTATGGAAGGAAAGGAAGTTGTATTAAAGGGTATTGCAGGGAAACAGGGAAAGATAATCAGCTCTAATGGTATGACAAAGCTTCTAAAAAGGGAACGAAAAGGTGTAATTGCACAATTATGTTCGCTAGATGTTTCCACATTGGAATCATCTATTTCTCCAGATCTCCAAATAGTCTTGGACAATCATTCCAAGGTATTTGAGACTCCCAAGGTCTCCCACCTATTCGTGATCATGATCATGCTATTCATCTGATTCCAGGAAGTGTTCCTCCAAACATCAGGCCGTACAGATATTCCTATGCCCAGAAGAGTGAAATTGAACGTATGGTTGCAGAAATGCTGGAGGCTGGTATAATTCAACCAAGTCAAAGTTCTTTCTCTGCTCCAGTAGTATTGGTGCACAAGAAGGATGGATCATGGCGCATGTGTCCGGATTATAGGGAGCTCAACAATATCACTATTAAAGAAGTTTCCCATTCCTTTCATTGATGAATTACTGAATGAATTGCATGGATCAATTTACTTCACCAAGTTGGATCTTCGTTCAGGATATCATCAAATTAGAATGAAGACTGAAGACATTCCAAAAACAGCATTTAGACCTCATGAGGGTCATTATGAATTTTTGGTCATGCCTTTTGGCCTTACCAATGCACCCTCAACATTTCAAGGTTTGATGAATTCAATTTTCAAACCATTCCTTAGAAAATTTGTGTTAGTATTCTTTGATGATATACTAATCTACACCAAGTCTTGAAAGGATCATGTTGAACATGTTGACAGTGTGCTACAACTATTGGAGGAAAACAATTATATGCAAAAAGATCCAAATGTTTCTTTGGAGTACAAGAGGTGGAATATCTGGGTCATATTGTATCTCATGAAGGAGTTAAGGTAGACCCTAGCAAAATTAAAGCCATTAAGGAATGGAAAATCCCCACATCCAAAAAGCATCTGCGAGGATTTCTCGGGTTGACAGGGTATTATCGCACAAGTTTGTTAAGAATTATGGGAGAATAGCAGCACCTCTAACAACACTATTGACGAAAGATGCATTTTCATGGACTCCAGAAGCAACAAAGGCCTTCGAACATCTTAAAGAGGCAATGTGCCAAGCACCTATCTTAGCTACACCGGACTTCACAAAAACCTTTATTGTGGAATGTGATGCTTCAGGAAATGGAATTGGTGTTGTTTTATGCAAGATGAAAGACCCATTGCTTTTGAAAGTCGTCCAATCAAGGGAAAGTTTTTACACAAAGCTATTTATGAGAAGGAAATGTTGGCAATACTCCATGCACTTAAGAAATGGCGACCCTACCTAATGTGAAGACACTTCAAGGTAAAAACGGATCATGATAGCCTTAAATACTTTTTAGAACAAAGATTATCCTCTGAAGAGCAACAAAAGTGGGTCACAAAGATGTTGGGTTATGACGTTGAAATCATCTACAAAAAAGGGAAGCAAAATGTGGTGGCAGATGCACTCTCAAGAAAGGATGAGGATGTGGAAGCATTGTTGTGTGCCATTTCTATTATCCAACCAGATTGGATAAATGAAGCAAGGGAGGAA